>OVAF01000554.1:12988-37313 GCA_900406245.1 Odontarrhena argentea | reverse complement strand
ATAATCATGTTTAAGTTAAAAAAAGACTTACTAGGTAAGACTCTAGACCAAGATATTGAAAATCTGTAACTACTCACTCCAAGAAAACTCATTAATTGGATATCCTCCTGCAATCACACTCACACATAATAATGATAATATAAGAATTATACATTTAAACACATTAAAAATATGGGTGGATGAAAACAACATTAAAAATTGACGGCCAATAAAGTCATAATGAAAACGAAAGATAACCATAAAACGATGATATTGATCCACTGCTATATCTCCATTGGTCCCGTCTAGTATGTCGCCTGCACATTCCCCACATACATGTAAATAATCAACATTCTAAGCTAGCTACTAAAATAAAACGTATATATATATATATATATATGTATTTTTTTTCTGCCAACCACATATTAATATTGGTTAGACCGTAGCTGGCCTTTCCAATAACCAAATTCTGCATAATGCAGAGAGCGGGACTCGATTCCTTATACACCGATATTACATGGCCTATGTAAACTAACCATTTGTGGCCAAAACCACTTGTGCATAAAAGAAACAAAAAAAACCGTATATATATAAACCAAATGGTAAGTATCAAATTCAAACATGATACATACCCGAATGTTCATGAGTAAAGACATCCCAATTGTTCAAACTTTTTCCATCGGCCAAAAACGCACCTTCATACTAAATATCAACAACAGAAAAGGAATCAAAACAGATTTTGGAAATTGACATGTTTTTTAAAAGAAATGAAGATTAAGTACCTGGTAAGCGGAAGAAGCTGTGCCAAAGAGGAAATCAGAAGGAAATGGAGATGGAACTTCTAAAATATTGTGAGAAGAAGTTTGAAGAAGACCACAAACAGAAAAGACTAAACATTGTAAAAAGATAAATCTGGCTAAGGTTTGCATTTTTTCTTGCTCTATGTCTTGGGAAGTTTTGGTGCACTCTTATCTTTGTTATATACATATAAAAGAAACGTGAATGTTGGGGGTCTGCATTATTGAGAATGTTTGTCATTTTCGAGAAACAAATACTGTATAATATATTTTCCCTGTTATATATCCCAAAATATATAAATAATTTCCAAATAAGTAAAGAAAAAAACAAAAGTAGAAAGCCCATGAGGGCCTTTCCGTGCCGCATCATTATCCCCTTCAATATCATTAGCATCTATCAATAGCACAAAATACAACTGGAATGATTCGACATATTTTTATATTAAATTACATAAAAAAAAATTGGCAATACATTTAAAGAAATCAGGTGGAGATAAAAATACTTAATTTCAATAAATATAGTGTTATTGAATAATTTAGTTGAAGAAGGTACTATACTTGTATTCTACATCATTTTATTTAAAAGTGCCACTTGGATTCTGCGGGAAGGTTTATGTATGTTAGCTCAATTACATGGCCTATGAGTTTGTCTTGGAAAAGTCATAGGTTTGTTGCTTTCGGAGTAAAGGAGCAGTGTTAATATTTGGGCTCTTTTACATGTGTAGATGTCTTCTTTGTTTGATTTTCCTAGTGTCCTGTCATGGTTAACATGTTTCATCTTGTCCCTCTCGTTTGGGTTTATGACTCTGAGAGATTTTATATCTTTATGACTCTAGGGGTTATGGTTACGCTAGCTTATGTATTTCACCTTGTTGTATCAATAAAATAGATGAAAAAAAGAGTGTCACTTAAACACAAAAAAAGCAACTGTATGAGTTATAAAAGCCTACAGAAAAAGAAAAGCTCAAATCGTAAACTACGAGTAGGATTGTTAAAGACACCAAGCAATTAAAACGACAATCGATTAGACTATATATTGACATGGAAATTTTTTAGCATACAAAGATAGTGAAGCTTTTACTCCAGGAAAAAAAAAAATTATTAAGGATGTAGGAAGAGATAGTACTATAAGAGATAGGTGATTAATTGAACCATTTTCATTACCTTGCCTGTTATTGCTTTGGAAATTTCCTTGTAGCTTAAGGTTTCCTTCTATTGTACAAGATCGTTTGATCCTCTGTTTTGTGCTCTCTGAGCTCTATGGACTCTATTGATGTCCTCAGTTTTTCAAACTATTATCAATCAGATCAGCTTTTTCAGTGTTAAAAAAAAGAAGGGAGAAGTTGGTTTAGCGAGGCGGATGATATGATCAAGCGAAACAAACAGATCAAGCTGCAATTTAAATTTATTAGAAGGATCAAAATATATGTGAAGAAAGAAATTTTGTGAACCATTCTTAACACACGACATTCAACAATAAAAATTGAATAAAAAATAAATAGTGAAAGCATTTTTTCCATTCTCACATTCACATAAGACTATGAAATATCCCTATGTTTCTAAAATCTTGTTTTAAAAAAAAAAAAAAGGTTTTTTTACTGTTATAAAAATAGAAAACCAAAATAGATTTTTGTTAATTTTCTAATTTTTATTTAATTAATGGTAATGATTATAAATTTCAAGAGAAAGAATTAAATTTATTGAAATATACTATTGATTTAAAGTTCTTAAGTTGTTTAATGTAAGAAGTAATATTAATTTTGTTTCTTAATTGTATAAATATATTGGAAAATCATTTTTTTATCAACATTATGTAATATGCATTAAATTCGATTGAGAACTACACAATTATACAATGACAACTCTAGCATTATTTTTGTTTCTTGATATGTGTGAGTATATATTCTACAAATATATTTTTAAAGGCATATGTTAAGTATTTTCTTTTGAGTCGAGATTGTATATAGGTTTAGGTATAATCATGTAAATGATTGTAATGTTGATGTATTTGAGTTCATCATATTTATAAGATGACAGAAACTGTAGGCTAAACTCAACTAGAATCGAAATACCAAATGGGAGAAGAACATGACTTGGAACCACAATGATAGGCCAGAGTCAGTATTCAAGAAATAAAAGAGAGGCATAATAAAAGTCATTTGAGGTGATGTATATTTTGGAAAAGGCTTAAAAAAGAGGAAGTGACAGATTTTTATCATCTAGTTGGGCGTCATATAATCAGTACGTCTTGCCATATCTTCTTGAGTAGATAACGATGATAACGTCCCATCAAGTGGAGGTAACCATGAGGGCCTTACGTTTTATATCGTCTTCGTTTCTTTTTCATTTTTATAATTCGTCCCAAAAAATGTAATAAGTTTCTCTTTCTCGTCCCAAAAACCTAAATTTAGTGAAATCGAATTAACAAACAACATAAAATGTATCTAAGAAATAATATTCTAGGTAAAAAATATAGAAAACATATTAAATGACTAAAACATTTATAATGTTATTAAGGTATAGTTTTAAATTTTTGTTTTATAATACATTTTTTGTTCAAAATCAAACCAAATCCAATCTAAAGTCGAACAAAATTAAAAAAATTACATTGAACGAAAACTCTTTTCTAAAATGAAATATTGAATGGCCTAAATCAACCCAATTGAGATAAACAATCATTTTGATTGAGACATTCTTTTTTAAACAAAATTTGAAAACACAACAATATAAATCATATCAAATCAAATACTTGGGTGTTGAATGGTAAACAACATGCGGTAAGGTTTGTGAGAAAAGATGGTGGGTGTTGAATGGTAAACAACATGCGGTACCGTTTGTGAGAAAAGATGGTGGGGCCGATTAAGTGTTACCTTTCACTCAGTTTGCGTTTTGTGGGTGCGTAATTTTGGTTTGTGGATGTGTTTTGCATTTTAACTAAAAAAGTTATTAAAATATTTAACTAAAAAGTGTTATTCGTTTCTGCGTTTAGACGTTGCATCTAGATGCTATATCTAGATGTTGTTCGTTTGTAATCATTTATGACATGCATCTGGATATAAAAATTGGATGCAGAATAAACTACATCCAATTATTTTGGATGCAACTCAAACTTGAGTTTGGATGCAGCAATCCAAACTGTCAAAAAACAAATATGTCCTTATTTACAAATATAATTAATATCTTTACATAAACTATTTTCTACAAAAATAAAAAATAAAAAATTTCAAATAAGAAATAACATATTTACATTTAAATTACGGAAATACATTTTAACATCAAACTTATAAAATAATATTTTTTGATAAACCGCAAAATTTCGTTTTCCCATCAAAATTGCAAAATCTCGTTTTACCGCCATAACCGTAAAATTTCATTTTTCCGCCAAAATCATAAAATCTCATTTTTCACAAAACCCGCAAAATTCAGTTTTTTCGCCTAAACTGCGAAATTCCGTTTTCCTGTCAGAACCGCAAAATTCAGTTTTCCCGCAAAAACCGTAAAATTCTATTTTCTTGCCAAAATCGCAAAATTCCGTTTTCCCGCAAAATTTCATTTTTTTGCTTAAATCGCCTAAACCGTTTGTGTCAGTTAGACTACACACCTACCTCTGTTTGTCTCACCTATCGTCTGACATCCACAACAACACGTAACCGAGTTTCGAGGGCATTTTCGTCCAAAATACATAATACACCAACAGTAAAATCATTATACAATCTTTTTTCCTATTTACCTAATTTCCAATTCTTTTTTTCCTATCCACCTAATTTACCCTTTTAAAATTTTATTTTTTATTTTTATTTTTATTTAATATTTTTAGGGTTGCCTGCGTAAACCACCCCGTACTATGTCGACTATTGCTGAGACCCCCTGTACTATTTTGTTCTTTGAGAAACATCACAAACTAATACAATAAATCATTTTACTACATAAACTTTACTTTGTCTCGTCGTATAACCACCTTAAATTGAACCGATTCTAAACCGAAAAATTAGCGTTTCAAAATCACGTTTCGATATTAATTAATTTTTTTAAAAAGATTAAAAACACTGTAATTACTTCGATCCAAACCGTGATAACCGACTAACCCAGAGTTAATCTAATCGAAACCCAATTAACAGACTAAACCAAACCCGATTAACCCATAACCTAAACCCGAGTAACCCGAAATTAAAATCTAACCCGAAATTAAAATCAAACTCGAGCCCAAACCTGACAGAACCCCAAACACAAAAACTCTCTTTCGTTTATTCAAAAATCGATTTGAGGGAAACAAAATTAGGGCTCGTAATCGAAACGTGATTTTGAAATGTTAATTTCCCGGTTTAGTTACGGTTCAATTTAAGGTGGTTATACGACGAGACAAAGTAAAGTTTATGTAGTAAAATGATTTATTGTATTTGTTTGTGATGTTTTTCAAAGAACAAAATAGTACAGGGAGTTTCAGCAATAGTAGACATAGTACGGGGTGGTTTACGCAGGCAACCCATATTTTTATTATTATTATTTTTATTATTATTTTATAAGAGTTTAACAATGTCATTTAACTAAACAAAATGGTATTTAAGGAACTTTTGAAAACTCATTGTATTTTTGTCCGAAAAACATGGTTTCGTGGTATTAGAGGGCATTACTCAAACTGTTTAAATTTCCAAATATTTGTTCACTTTATGTTTTAATACCTTATTACTCATCTTCAACAGGTTTGTGGTGCCAAAAACCTGCATATGAAAACTTGAAAACAAGAAGACGAAACCATATTTCTTAACATGGGAGTCCACGGATTACGAAACTCGTTGGTCTATTAAGACCTCTACTCAAGCATCTCGTCTTGGTTTAAAACATTGATAAGATTGTAAGTTTCGTATGGTTAAACCAAAATATTGTGTTAACAAAATTATTCTAGCAGAGAAAATCTTTTTTTTTTTTAAAATTATACGAGTGGATGTGAAGGAATATGTAAAATAGCTATTGTTCATGGACATCCACCTAAGATCTTATCTTAAGTAAATAAGTAATGTAAATGAGCATCCATCACACATTGGCCATTGGGAGAACATTGTTATATGTATGATAGGTATCTCTTCCTTAAAGGGATTAATACATAAGGTTTAACTACATTCAATAATTAATATGAATTACAAAATTATGAGTATGAAACTCAGATTAACAAAATGAATACAATTTTTTTTTTTTATCAGTCAGATCAAGATCGAGGAATCAACTTATTACAAAAAGCATGAAGACGACCCAGAAAAAAGTTTTTTTTTATATTGAGAACAGGTAAATATACTCCTTTTTTTTTTAGTTACACGAGCAGTCCTTGAAGAACTTGCTTATTCATTGATAGACGTGAAATTTAAGGGTTTAGATTTTCATTTTTTAGAGCTTGTTTAAACCCTTAGTCTCTGCCCATTATCGTCCAAGTCACAGATGCTGCTTGGTTTCACCCAAATTGAATTCTTTTGCTTAACTTTAAATATTGGATATCAAGATATTCTGGACAAACATTAGAGTCACAAACTCGGAATGTAGAGAGGAAATACTTCATTGAATACCAATTCCACCTCAAAGTAAAAGTCTATTATTCTGCCAAAAAATTCAGCCCAACCATGAAGTAACAAAGGAGTCTATTCATGAATCATAAATCCGACCGGTTGAGGATTGACATGAACTAAACTTATAGTATATATGATCCACAATGAGATCTTATAGTCATTAGTTTGTGCATCATGTCACACTAACCATTCAATTCTTGCCAATTTTAAAATTTCCTCCAATGAAAAGTTAACCCCTAAAAAAAATATTTCATGAATTCCAAATGAACCAAAAATCCATTGACAGATCTATGTAGATGTGAGATTTGCATTGTCATTGATGTTATTCAAAGGAGCGCTCCAGAATAATAAGTCCAAAATTTTATTTATTGTTGGGTTTGTCATCACTCATTCATTTCATAATTAATAATCAATTATTAAAATATATTGAATTTTTACAAATTGTGATTTTAGCATTCATAGAAAATCTTACATGCAACGTGCTGAAAATCATTAAATAAACACAGTTACAAATAATTTTAACAGTCAACAATTAATATGCATAAAATCCAAAACTGGTTAAAACATCAAATATTTAAAGAAGTACTTTACCAAAAGCATTCCCCGAATTAAGCTTTTAATTAAAAGAAGTTTGTTTATGTACGCACTACTAGCTAGTAGCTAGAGAGTAATATATATTTTTCTGGCCTAGGGATAAGACACTCCTTGTAGCTTGCGGACGAAATTGAAGTACGAGTGGGTGTCGTCTCACGTAAAGAGTCTGCGGAAGAATTTAAATGCGTACTTAACTTTGGTTGGTGTCGTCACACCAACTTCTTTATATTTAATGTTTAGATTCGCATATATTAAAGTCGATACTTGCTCGTTTGGGACTATGAAATTTGATATTTTTATTTAGGAGTTTAACATATTTTCTTGTTTCCGTTTAGGGACAAAAATTTTGAAAGGGTCTTCTTACATAAACTCTTGTCTCACTTCCTTCCATTACATTGGTCTCATTTGCCTTTGGATGCTTTTGCACCCTGTTAATAACTACATAGAACACGTGTGTCTGTACTTTGAACATCTGTTTAGTCTTCACACACACACACTATTACTAATAATGTTCTCACAAGAAAAAACTCGTGTAAAATGAATGATATACAAATGAATGATTGTATATTGCATTGTCGCATGTATTGCCACTGATATAGTTGCAAGACTTAAACAATCAAAAAGTTTGTTTTATTATCTTCCATGGCTAAGATATTTTCTTGTTCCTTTTCTTGTTTTTCAAGAAAAACGAGTATTTAACAAGCCACTAGGGTTTACTAGATCATTAATCTGAAAAAAAATCTAGAGAGTGGAAATGGCAATGGCACCAGTAATTAAGCTGGTTTTAGGCTCAATAGCTTTTGCCATTTTCTGGGTATTAGCAGTTTTCCCCTCTGTACCATTCCTACCAATTGGTCGAACCGCGGGCTCTCTGTTTGGTGCAATGCTAATGGTTGTTTTCCAAGTGATAACCCCGGAGCAAGCTTATGCGGCCATCGATCTCCCAATCCTCGGTCTTCTCTTCGGAACAATGGTTGTTAGTACGTACCTCGAAAGAGCTGATATGTTCAAGTACTTAGGTACATTACTCTCGTGGAAAAGCAAAGGGCCTAAAGATTTGCTCTGTCGAGTTTGTCTTGTTTCCGCGGTTTCAAGCGCTCTTTTCACTAACGACACATCTTGTGTTGTCTTAACCGAGTTTGTGTTGAAGTTCGCAAGGCAAAAGAAGCTCCCTCCTCACCCGTTTCTGCTTGCTCTCGCAACGAGTGCGAATATCGGATCTTCTGCTACTCCAATTGGTAATCCACAGAATCTTGTTATTGCTGTTCAAAGCAAGATTCCGTTTTGGGAGTTTCTTCTTGGGGTTTTTCCGGCAATGATCGTTGGCATTAGTGTCAATTATTTGCTTC
Organism: Odontarrhena argentea; assembly: GCA_900406245.1. Taxonomy (NCBI): domain Eukaryota; kingdom Viridiplantae; phylum Streptophyta; class Magnoliopsida; order Brassicales; family Brassicaceae; genus Odontarrhena; species Odontarrhena argentea. The sequence continues at coordinate 29,039 of OVAF01000554.1, read as the reverse complement.
TTCTCGGTATGTATTGGCGGTTATTGTCTGATCATAAAGACGGTGGAGAAGACAAAGAAAACGCGGATTTTGATGTTGTTGAAGAAGATGTCACATCTCATCGGTTTTCGCCAGCTACATTACCGCATCTAAGCGCTTTCCAATCCGAAGAATCCGACTTGGGAATGGATCCCGAGACGCTAAAAAACATAGCGGTTTCCCCAGGTGAGAGGGGAGTGATACATCGTGATTCAAACGAGTCAAGAGACCAAACCGATGAAGAGTTTGATGAAGAGAGCAATAATGTTTTCAAACCGAAGAAATGGAGAAGAGTTTTATGGAAATCAAGTGTTTATTCAATCACATTAGGTATGCTAATATGTTTGCTTATGGGTTCAAATATGTCATGGACCACAATCACCGCGGCTCTAGCTCTTGTCGTTCTTGATTTCAAAGATGCAGGGCCGTCTCTCGGAAAGGTGAAAGCAAATTTCCTAACTCTTTAAGATACAAACAAAGATTACTTTTTATACATCTAAACATACTTTTCTTTTTTTGCATTTCATAGGTATCTTATTCGCTTCTGATATTCTTCTGCGGGATGTTCATAACTGTCGATGGATTCAACAAAACCGGTATCCCTACGGCTCTATGGGATCTAATGGAGCCATATGCCAAAATTAATCAACCCAAAGGAATCGCCATTCTCGCCATTGTGATTCTTGTCCTCTCTAATGTAGCTTCCAATGTACCAACGGGTGAGTCATATTACCCCAAATATCATTCAAGTTTTGTTGGACGAATTCAGATAATTTATTGATCTGTAAATAATTATGACTTAGTGACTGCTGGGCAGTTCCAAACAAAATATAATAGATTAACTGTTTGTTCTGTTTATGGTCAGACACTTTCTTCAATGATTTGTTTTGTAAATTTGCGTTCGTGCAGTGCTTTTATTGGGAGCAAGAGTTGCGGCATCGGCGGGGGTTGGGGACGAGGAGAAGAAGGTGTGGTTGATACTGGCGTGGGTGAGCACGGTGGCTGGAAACTTGACGTTGCTTGGCTCAGCTGCTAACCTGATAGTGTGTGAACAAGCTCGTAGTGCACTGAGCCATGGTTATACTCTCACTTTCACTAAACACGTCAAGTTTGGTTTACCTTCAACACTCATAGTCACTGCCATTGGTCTTTTCCTCATCAACTAATTTGCATGTTATAGCTCACTCCTTGCATTATACATGGCTATCTTTTCCTTTGGGAAATGAATTTGATCCAGTATATGTATTAGTCTCGAGTATCTTTTCTAATTCAATATTAGTATGTGTATTCCTCTTCCATTTTTCTTTGGTGTTCTTTATGATACTTTTATGGACGCCTTCTATTGAAATTACCCAAGGACTTCGTAGTCTTTTTTTTTCCTGTAGATCTCCAAATACACACAATTCAAAACTCGATTTTTTTTTTTTTTTGCACCAACATTTCTAACATTTGAATCGGTTTAAAAGATCAAACCGCAGTTTTGGCCACAATTGCTTGACCCAATAGCCAAAATTTTGCAGAATGCAAAGAGTGGGAATCGATCCCGGGTGCAGTGGTACTGCATGCCTTATGTAGACTTACCATGTGCCACTAGGCCGAGGCCACTTGTGGCATTTCAAAACTCAATTAAGAAAAATAGAAAACGTGAGAAATTTAGAAAAACGTAGTCTTAATGTTTATTTTTATATTTATGTACAAAAGTAAAGGGTGTAACTACAACTGATTGTAAGCTAGAATAATAAGTGGAAAATTAGTAGACAAGTTGAAAGATTGAAAATACAAAGATTACGGTAGAGAGTATGAGGTTGTAGGTAGGGAAGTTTTAGTATTTTCTAGGTGAAAATTCACTTTGCCCCCTCTTACATAAAACTCTTTCCTTTTTATAGCCAAAGATGTCTGGGAAATATTTTCATGTAGTGTTTGAGGGATGAGTAATCTTCATAGGTTTGTTTTTGTGTGATGAGTAATCTTTGTTGATATGGTACATGTCTTTGGATCGAGTAGTAATTGAGAAGTAAATTGGATGATTGATGATTTTGTCTTCTTCATATTGATTGGAATCTTTGTCTTCAGTAGATTGTGTTGTATATGCTCTTGAGTATTTGTAAGAGCTGAATCTTACACCAAGAAATTTATAGATTTTTGTGAGGATTATTATGGTTTGATCTCTGTAATGAATTCCAAATTAGCTGAGTAAAAAGTAGAATTTTGTATTGATAATGGTTCAACGTGATACAAGTGATTTGTAACTAACAATATAGGTGATTGTTTTGAGATGGGATTCAGAATCCCCCCTCTCCATGCTTATCTCCAGCTTTTGTCGTGAGTAGCGGGAAGTTAGGATCCGTTCGGGTATTTCTAATTTTCGGATCGGGTTCGGGTTAGTTCCCTCCAGTTTCGATTCGGTTCCGGGTACCCGGAAAATCAAATTATTAATTTTTTTTTTTTTTTTGCTAAATTTAAACAAAATTTGACTAAATTTTGATTAAGTTCTTACTAATATACCTAATAAGTTTCTTATATTTTGGTTATTTTCCATATTCCATTTTTTTTGGTAGAAAAATAACTAATATATCAAATTTATAATTGTAATTTTAGATAAATAGGTTTATAATTGTAATATTAGATAAATGAGTTATATCATCATATATATAGTTAATATTTTGAATATATAATTGTATTTTCGGATATTTCGGATACCCATTCGCTCCTCGGTTCGGTCCAGGTTCGGTTCCGGTTCTTCGGGTATAAAAATTCAAGACCTATTCGGTTATTTTGTTGGTTCCGTTACGGATTCAATTCCTCTTTTTCAGGTCGGGTTCGGTTCAGTTTTTTGGTTCAGGGTATTTTTCCCAGCCCTAAGTGCCACACTAGTAATTCAGTAAATGGATTTAGATATTAGACTGGTTTATTTGTTATTACCATCGCCCAAAGTTCATATGATATGAAATTAGTCGGTCTTGTGCGGATCAAAATATGATACAGAAGATGTAAACAAGAAAAAAAAAAAAAGAAGGAAACACTCTATAATATATATGATTGTCAACTTCAAACCCCTATTTCTTCATGTGATATTCTCTCCTCTCCGGCAACTCTTGTAAGCTAATTTACTTTATCAAAATTCCCTCCCCAAAATAGCTTCATACATCCTCACTGCTTGGCCTGCTCAAGGATTTGCAAGTAACAAAGAATCAACATAATGAAAAGTTCTTTAGAACTAGAAAAACCGAAAAAGGGCAGAAAACAAAAAAAAGAAGTGGCAGCTAAAAATGAAAAACTCTGTTTGTTTACCTGTGAGTATAGGAAGGTTCCAAGAATTGCAATGGCAGCACCGAGAGCATTGACCGGTTGAATCGGGGTATGAAAAATGATGATGGAAGCAACAATAACCGAAATCCGCTTCATCGTATTACCAATACTGAACGTCAACGGAGATATCTGGTCTAACGACATGTATGAAACCTGATTATATAAATGGTAGAACACACTCTGTGCCACTACCCACCTGTTGATTTAAATAAGAAAAGCTGATATCAAATATCAAGTCTCTGCAACTTAGATCATTGGAATGAGACCAAAGGGTCATGAATATATACCACACGAAGTTTGGTCCGATTTGAGAAACCGCAGTTTGCCATCCAGCAGCCCACATTTGCGGACCTTCAACGGCGATTGCGAAAGGAGTGAGGATCAATAGAGACATCATTGATAGGCAAGCGTAGTAATTCATCCCGCTCACTGAATTCCCTTTCATTCCTTTCTTCGAAAAGATATTCCGAAACACAAATGCCAAATTCGATATCATAGCTCCCATAAACCCTGCCAAAACCATAATAACCCATTAATGTCACACAACAAACAAAAGTTAGTGACACAAAATTATTCAAGTGTTTGTACCGATGATGTTGAAGTTAAGCTCGGTGATAGCAGCGAGAGCGCAGCCTCCGATGATTGGTAAGAGAGAAAGATAGACAGGAAGAGGAAAAGTCTCTCCCAAGAAGAATCTTGAGACCAAGACACTGAAAGCTGGTTCACCACTCTTGATGATGTGTGTGAAAGAGACTGCTACTTTGGACATACTCACTGTCGCCGCCACGTGTCCAACCGTGTGTGCCACTGCAACCTGGAGAAAGAAGGAACATAGATCAAACCATACGCATCTTCATCAGAACAATTCAAACCCAAAAACAGAGTTTCGAATAAGTGTCTTACCGGGAAGAGTGTTTTCCAGAAATGGAGATCAGTTTTAGGAGCATCAGCGATTCTTGTAGCCCAAGAAACAAGCATCATAAGAGAACCACAAGCGAGAGACAAAGTCGAAGTAAGCCACGGGTAAGGAAAAGCATTGAGAACTTTCTTGTTGTAGATGTTGAAGACAACGTTAAGTGCCCACCAAGTCGCGAAATAGAGTCCGATTTTAACCTTCTGAGCCGATTGTTCGTCGATGTTGATATCGAGTGGACGAGATCTATCGGCTTCGTAAGCTTCGACTCTGACTACACGCTTGGAGAAATTTTGGACTGATGAAATGTGGAGAGGCTTTTGGTGAGAGACATTGGAGTTGAAGTTTTGGTTATGGCAGTTTCTGATGATTGGTAAGGGAGAAAACTGGAGTTTGGTCGGAATAGACCGTCTCATGCCGGTGGAGACGGTGGAGAAGGAAGATGAAACCGGTTTAACTGAAGAGATCATTTTTTGCGTGTTTTTTTATGAAGACGATGATTTCGAGGTGGGTTCAGGATTTTTCTATGGATGATAGAGAGAGAGAAAGAGAGAAGAGCCGTTTGATTTCTTGAAATAATGAAAGAGGTAGGAGCAGAGAATTTATAAGGAAGTTGAGAACAGGGGAGGGAAAGCAGAGTAACGACAAACAGAAATTCCCATTTTGGTTATAATATTTAGTTACTGAAATTACTTTTAATAAAATAGGTAAATCCTTCTCTCAGTTTCTGATATAATGTTGTTGTCTTCATAGGATCTATCTAATATATGAGACCATGAACAAACCAAGCGTTTAGTCTTTGGATCTTAGGTTAAGGATGGAAAAATCAAATTTGAATTAGTATAAGTTTCTTGCACGGTTGCAACTAACCCAATTATTATTTTCTTGGTATTTTTCATTCTTGTTCAAATTAAGTGAATTTTTATAAAATGTGAACGTTCCTTCTATCCTTTAGTATGAATGTACTTTTAGGAAATATACTTTTATAACATATATATAAACCATTCTATAATGATATTTTGAAAGTACCATTAACTCTAAAATTCCAAATTTAAAGGAGAACGTATATTCATTAAACAATAATGTAGTTAATATAAGAATTTTTTTTTTTTTCTCAACTTATTAGATTTATAAATAATGTATATATATATATATATATATATATATTTATGTAACGTTAATTTGGACCGTCGAAAGGAAAGAGTGGCTGGTCACATGTCAGAGGTACAGCTTCATCATTGATGTAACCTCGCAAATGGAAATCTGACCGCAGAAAATATCTCAAAGGAAAGTTACAAAACAATAGCAAAGTTGTTTGAACACATGCAACTCTCAATTACACGACAAATTCTCTCCCTTCACCAACAACACTGATTCACACAACACATGTGTTCTTTGCATGAATTGTATGTTGTGTGTTTACAGGTCAAATTTCTTTGGTTCATTTTCGACGGCTATTATTTTTCCTAGGAAAGTTCGTAATAGTACTTGAAGGGGAAATTATCGATCAATATAATCAGAAATATCGCTTTCCAAATTGCTCACTTGATTGATTTAATATTTCTGCTGTTTCGCTCCGTTAAATATGAGTCGTTGATCATTAAACACAATTAAATACTGATTTTTTATTTTCTTTTTGTTCTTTTTAAAATAAAAGCAAAAATTAGATAGTGAACTTATTATAAGCACAAATGACCATGGCCTAGTGGTAATGGATAAGTCCACGAACGCAGGAATCATCAGTGCACCAGGGATCGAATCCCGCTTTCTACACTCTGCAATAAACAGGACTTTGCTATTGTGACAGCCAGTTGTGGCCCAATCGATATAAATGTGTGGTTGAAAAAATAAAACTATTATAAAATATAGCTAACACAATAAAACTTGAGAAAATATTTTTGACATAAGAAAAATTTTGGGATCTAGCTCGAGCTGAACGGATCATATAATCCATATAATTATGACATATGAAATTATATTCTAAATTAATTAGGACCCACACAAATAACCAAAACATATTTTAAAATCATATCTTATACATTACATATATGATCACAGTATTTTATTCTCCTCATACTAAATTATCTTTGTAGTATATGTAAAGTTTAAAAATAAGATTTATTTTCGTGCATTAGAACATCTCTGTGCTTTTTTTCCGTAGCCCTCATTTAGGATTTAAATTTATCAATTTGTCTTTTATGATTTTTGTAAATATCAACATTTGTCACTATTTACATGAACAAAAACATATGGCACGATCTCATGAATTATAATTATGCCACATGTCGAAATCACATTGAGCGCATTCAACTTTATCTAATAAGATATGATGATACAAGTGTGATGTTTAAACTTTAAACTAGTTACTTACTATTCCTAGATAAATATATATATTCCCTTTATTTTATAAAAAGTGTTATACAATCTATAGGTGGCTTAATACTAACATATAAAAATATAGATAAATTTGAAGACCGTTTTCGTAGATACATAAAACATTTGTATTATGATTTTTGAGAAGATTTATTAACAATAATTAAATAATAAATAATATTATATTATTGAATAGGTATCTTAAAGCAAGAGAAACTCATTTACAAAGCCCACTACTAGCCCAAATAAAATCAAGATCTTATTACCGAAAACAAAAAAAAGTGATTAATTAGTAAATCAGGGCTATGTGCTAGTATATAGGGATGGTCCATCAATTTCTCCGTCAACGAAACCACATCAAAATCCTTTTCCACCGCTTGCTGATTTTCATAGCCAGCGAGAATCGTGAGATAGTAACCTCTATACTTGCCTTTTGTTGATCACCGGTTTGAGATGAACTGATTTTTTCTTAACTAATAGCTTAGTTAAACACGGATGATTACTCAAGAAAGCTCTTCAGAGCACCATCAAACCAAAAGAGAAACTTCAATTCTTTGCATTATGTTGCACTAGATCCAGATCACACTGATCATGAAGTAGTTTCCACAAGAAGCGTATTACAGGCTTGAGGGAGCGTTTATAGACTTTCGATAAGGGAAAAGGACTGTGAGGAAGTGTGACACATAATTCACCAAATTAGAGCAGTATGGTAATCATGACCTTGAGGAATGATGAGTTTAAGTTTTCTTGTTGACCTATCTGGTTTTTACCAATTTTTTACCTCAATATTATGTGTTTTATCGAGTCTTATTTGTGTTTCTAGAGTCTCAATGAGTCTTTACATGTATTTACATGCTTGGGGAGTTTTTGTGATTTATGAGAGCTTTTGGGAGTCAACCCAACAAAAGAGAAGTGAAAATCCGTGAAGACTTCCTGCACAAGGTAATTTTTATCGCTTGTTTTGTTTTGATTTAGTAGTTTAAACAATCGTTTTAACCCTAATATATAACTGCAAGTGCACATCAAACGCAGTAGTATAGATCGGGTATCATATCCACAAGAACCAAGGTTGCACTACAGTTTATTAGACGTAAATAAAGCTAAGATAAAATGATTGTTTAAACTACTAAATCAAAACAAAAAAAAGCGAGGAAAATCGGGGTTCTAATGCAAATGACAAAAGTTTCAGGCTCAGGGAAATTTGCAGGAAATCACTTGTTTGTGTATGGGTTAAGAGTTAGATTTAAAATGGTAAATAGTTCGCAACTCCGTCATAGTTATTGGATTGGTTAGCTTTTGTCACCCACCAACTGGTCAACACGATGGGGACATCCATTACCAATTCTTATCACACATTTTCTTCTCGCAAATTTCTCTTTTTTTCTTCTTTTCTCCTCGTTAACCTTTTTTCATATTCTTGGAACATCAGCTTTTACCACCCCATCAATAAACAAATGATCTCCAAAATCATTTTTACATTCATCAAATGCACCATATGATCCACTTTCTCATCAACCACCTTATTTGCCTATTGATCTAGTCTTGTTCGAACGAAGCTCCCGTTATTAGACATAAAGCAATCAACAATAACATAAAATACATATTCAATAGGTAATCTTAAACTCAGCAATAAAAACACATCTAAATATACACTATGAGTGTTGTTAGCCTGCAATTCATTTCATAAACACTGCAAAATTTTAAATAAAATAATGAGATATATAAATGTTAACCTTGCTGTTAATTGTTAACAACACAAACTACTTGAATCCCACCAAATTTAAAAATATGAATTGCACATATTCTTACCCATAACTTGTGCCGCTGGTCATTGAAGGCAATTAAATCATAAATGATTAATGATAAATATACTTTCTTAGCCACAAATTACATAATCTAAGGCATTCACAAACGTTGCAATAAGATCAACTTAATATTTATGTAAGATCAATATTAAGGTACCTTAATTTTTCATTTAGTAATGACTATAATTGAAGAGTGGTTTATCTTTTGGGAATCGTGTGGGCGTCTCGCGTGCACGAGATTCAGACTAATCTTTGTATTTTAAGTTCCCTTCTCATCACTTTCATCACATTGACCTTTCGATTTTGAACACAAACCTGAACCATTTTCTTTAAAGCTGGAACAGCTTTAACCAACACCAATTGTAACAGGTGAATAAAGTCACCTTAATTAGCATTGTGTTATGTGATAGTGATATTTTATCCCTCTCGCTCTCTCATATTAATCATCATCATATTTAAATCACCAAGTCCCCACAAATAAGTGAAAAACTCATCACGATCTTTGATTGTTTATCATTCCCAAAGTCAATCTTTTGATTATGCATGGTATGATATTTTGATGATTGTACATTCGTCAGAGTGCCAGAGAGTGTCAACCGGTTTATTCAATATTTTTTTTAACTTCTTCATCCAATAATTAGGAAATTCTCCACATAGTAATCCAGTGACTATAATAAACAGAATGAACAAAAACGTATTCGGCTTTTAAGGAAACAATATTCACATCTCATGCTTATTTTCTAACTGTAACTTCCTTGAGATGATGAATTTACCAAATCTTCCAGATAACGTTTCTTTTCCAGCTAAGCTAATAGTTTCAATTAAAAGATGATTGCCTAGGTATTGTTGGATAACCTCAACCTCATCTTCTTTTAATGTGTTCTCGTAGACAATATACTTCTAGATTTATGCACTATAATTTTGATGACCGAGTGCAAACATCCATTTCGGCAATACATCGAGTGACATCTGCAAAAATAAAATTATTTGGTTACTTTTTACATCAAAATTCCCGCATCTTACATTCTAGTGAAATAAATTCGGTGGCCTATTTTCTGATTTACTTTTTTTTTAAAAAACCCCACAATTATGCAACCCATATTTTTCTAACTATTCCTCTCGGATGCATGTTTACTCTCCAAAGGAATATAACGTCAAGTAGTTATATTCTTTTTTCAAGGCTTTCCCTCTCTCTTCATCTTGGAAAAATGCTTGGAATAATCACATTTACTTTAAAAAAAATTCATAGACATTTTTAGTCTGTCAAGTGATAACCTGTTTCTTTACTTACAAAAACCATACGTGTATGATAAATAAATTTATAAAAATAATTATTAATGAGGTCTAGAAAAAAATATTATATATTCTACCTAACAACACGCCATATCTTGTGCATATCAAAGACTGCAAACCTATGTAATATGGAAACTCTTTTATTATGAAAAATATAATAGTGCTTGTACTTCAAACAGCTGGGTGATTTTTGGCTATGCGTTCAAATTTCTCATTAATATTCAAAACTAATTGTAAACCCGCCATCATACATGATAACAACTATTATTAGTAAAATACAACAAGGACCAATAGATCATCACAAATTCATTTCAAATATAATCCATGATGGTTGTAGGTTTGGTTGGAATCTACTACATAATTTGGTAATGGGTAACTTGATTATTATACTACTTTTTAAATAATGTAGACATCTATCGAATTTGATAACCGAGAATTGTAATTGGTAGATTAAGAGTTAAATATGAAGTTTTTAGTGCCCAGTCTCCATATGCTTTTTACCAGTTTATTTATTATACGATGTACCTCAAAAATGTCTTCATGCAAGAGATGTTCTCACTGGTAGAAGGAAAATGGACAACATCAATATAACAAACATGATTTAAATTTATCATGGTGTAGGTTTACCTTTACTTGGAATGACGAATTTCATAACATGGTGAAAGAACATCTTCGTGTCGAGGTTTAGACGCATATGTAGGGTGATGACCACAATGGTTTTAGATTTAGTTGGAATCTAATGCGTAGCTCGGTTATAGATTCGTTGTTATAGTATGTGTTAAATAATGTGAAAAGGTATTGGTTTTGATACCCGCAATTTGTCATTGATATCATATGAATGAAACATGAATTTTTATAATGTATGGTCTTCATATATTTTGTATCCTGGTAACTGTTATTGTATTTCTTTTATTCTTTATTATAAGATGTACATATGTAGTGTCCTTATAAACAAAATTTTCTCGTTGGTAGTCGGTAAATGGATTTAGCAATTTAGCAATCATAATTTAAAATTATAAATATGTTTAGCGAGACATAACTAAATATAATTTGTTGGCTCAACAACAAAGATATAGGGATTCTATAAGGTTGAAGAAGCAATATACAAATAACATCATAGATAATATCCAATTTAAAGCGCCTCGTAAANTTATCCTTTTTTTTTTTTTTTTTTTGAGAGAGAGTAGGGCATGATGGAACGACAATCATCGACATTAGCGATAGTTTGAGTTTGGATCAACAAGATGGTAGTCAAGACCGCATCGAACTAGAAAATGAATTGTGATGCTTAATAATCGGAATATATGTATTATTACTCATCCATGTAGTATTATAACTCATACTAATCTACATGAAGTAAGTAACAAAATTTCATGAATCTGCTTCTTCAATTAGTATCGGTTCTCATGTTAGTGTTAAGGACGAAGCTTGACACCTCTTTATCCATCATCGTAATGCATATTGAAATTTATTTCTGGTATAAAAAATTAAGTGGATGGAAGAAAAGAAGGCATTTGATGAGACTTAGGCCTACTATTACATTATGTCTAGCTCTCATATAGTGATTTGCTCTGAGCCCTTGGTCATACCCTAAAATTTCCAAGGTTGGAAGCTATGGATGACGTTTTGGGAAGATCACAAGAAGCCGAAGGTGCTTTAGATTTTTGAAACGAAATCATTCGTGAGTTTGTTTAGATTTTTGAAACAAAATCATTCATGAGTTTCTTTGTTTTAAATTCAAGCCTTTTGCCAACGAATTTATGTGATGCATTGTACATGTTGTGTAAATTTATACTTCTAATAATTATCAATGAAGTTAATTGACCTCTTTTACATACTTTACATATGCATTTAATGTTATACATAGGTAACTATAACTTTGGTTGATTAAATCTTCAGCAAATACCATATTGCACGTAGAGATGTCCGAGGATTAGCATTTCCGACCGAATTGTTGATTGTTGTAAACAAAATATCTTACTAAATGTTGAAATATTTTTACAACAAATTATTTGGTCGGTTTATACTCGAATTTTATTTTAAGATGTCTTTTATAATGATGATGACGTCATTTGTTTTTTTACTTTTTATTGCTGAAAAGGTAGATAATCACATTTCCAAGGTCAAATATATCTAGCATTGTGCAAATAAAATTAATTTAGGTTGGACATTTTTCAAAAATCATTTTTATCACACTGGCATTGCATATAAATTCCCCTTATATATGTCGTTCATGTCAATTAATATATTTTATTATTTATGTATTTATATTTGATTTGATTAAATATTATAAGATTTATGATGATCTCTCATAGTTTTTCTAATCTCATTGAGTGTATATGTGACTGTTTTTACTTTATAGTACACTAAACCTTAAGGATAATTTTCCATAAGGAGTTATACATACAACAATAATAATAAACACAAACATAAATACGCAAAAAATACATATTTTTTGATATTTCTGATATATTTAAAACATTGATATCATAATTTATATGTTTGCTATGGACATCTATTGATACTACATCTGTTAATAGTCATGCATTATATGTACCACTTTAAACTATATGACACAAACTCAAACATAAATACAAACACAATATATTTTACATATATGGACGATCATAGACGTACATGGATAAAATGGTCTTCTATATTTTTGGATGATCATAGACATACATGGATAATCATTACCTGTATGTAACAAGACGGTATGTACATTTCAATTTCTTATCTTGGAGAATACTAAATACGAATATGAATATTAACAAAATTTAATTTATATATTCATGTACGTTCTTGGATGTATAAACATATGAATACATGTGAATCTTTTAACACAACTCATTTTTTTTAACACTGGTAATTTATTAGATTAAATGGAAAGGATTACAAGCTCAAAAGTGAGAATTAAAACCCCAAAGAGGGATATATAGCCTAGAAGAGGATTACAAGTTTAGAAGTCTAAGTGTTGACGAGAGAGTTAGACTTGGAGGTTTCCTTATTGTCGAGGCGATTTTGTTTGCCAGTAGTAAATGCAATTTAATCAAAAAGGATAGGCTTTCTCGGTTAAAGTTAAATTTTGAAGATTTCTGTAGCTATCCATGGGGGAAAATAGCTTATGAAGCTCTGTTTAGTTCAGTTAGGAAAATCGATGGTAAAATATTGAAAAAAGATCAGTATAATCCAGATTGTTTCCTCTTTGCAATCCAACTGTGGGCGTTGTCATCAGTTCCAAAATTAGGAAGGGAGTTTGGATTAAAACACTCTTCAACATTAAGCTCCGCGTTGATGTTGCATTGGCAATCAACTAAGACTCCAGAAATAAAAGATATATCCTTTGTTGACCAAAAACAAGTAAAAACTTAAATTTTTTGTTCTGTTTTATATTGCAAGTTCTTAAAACAACTGGTTCTTATTTCTTCAGATTTTTTATTGACATAACAGGGTAAAGTTATTTGCAACATTGGAGATCCAGAGATTCATCAAGATTTCGTTAAGGAAGTGCGTTGTGAAGAGTTTGCAAAGGTTATTATCCTGGTATCGAAAGGTTTTAAGATAAAGAGCAAAGATTGGGAGAGAGGTTATATTCTTAGAGGCGAGTCGAGTCGTGATATTAGTTATCTAAAAGAAAAGATAAGGGATTTGATGAGAAGGGTTAAATACTTAGAAGACCTTGTCAGGCTTACTGCACCATAAGTAATTGCTTGTTAGACGTATAACATACATATTAACGTCTATTATCTACGTTAAACGTACAATGTGTATATTAACGTGTATTATACTTATTAAATGTACAAGGTCCATGTAAACATTAGATCAGTACTAGACACACTAGACGAATAATAATAATAAAATTATAATAAGTATATTAATTATTATATATATTTTAAAGATAATCGCATAAAATTTATTTAATGTTCGTTAGATGTATTACGTACATATTAAGGTGTATTATATTTAAAATATAATGTGCAAGTTAACTAGATCTAATTAAAATTAGACGTTTTACAAATTACTTTAACTGCCTAAAGTATATGTGTCGTAGATGTTTCAAATTTAACTGTCTAACGTATATATGTCAGAGATGTTTCAAACATAAATTTATATTACGTATCTTTAAGTATTTTTTCTGAATTAAATTTTCTAAGTATTTTTTTAAAAATAATACCACTTGTTATTGTTTTGCAAACCAATTCCTTCTCCCTTTCTGTTAAAGCTAAAGTAATTTAGCTCTCTCCGTAGTGTAACATCAACATCCCTGCGTTATCTCATCTCTCTTTTTTTTATATAAATTTTTTTTCAGAGCACTAACTTACTATATATCTCTCTCTCTTGCATATAGAATTTTGTGTAAGGTCAAAATTGTCCATAAAATCAACAAAAACCTACTATTTTGATAGAGTACATTCACCTAATTTTGCTTCAATTTGGAGTCATACAACGCAAATACTAAAAAAAAATATATGTTATGTAGAAGAGAAAAACATATGCTACATCAGCGTTTGGTGAAAGACTATGTTGTCTTTCCACACTATAAGTGTAACAAAACTATTGTTATATCAAAAATGATAAATATATATATATATATATATATATATATATATATATATATTAATTGTCTCCTAGAGTATATCATCTTATCCAATTATCTCAATAAAATAAAGTTTAAAAAAGTGATAAAACTTGTGGTAATTAAAACATTAACACATCTAAACTGTACATTACACCAAATAATTTCAAACTGATGTTAAGATTTATTTTATCAATTTAATTTCAATAATTTCGGTGGAATATCGTTGTATGGAGGACAGTCGATCCCATGGCATATTGGATATCGGTTACGTTGTTCTTCGGTTCCAGCAATATAGGAACCATTTAGGAACCATTTATATTTCGGATCGGTTCGGTTCGGATCTTACATGGTTCGGTTCGGTTTGGATATTTATTTGTGGAATCATTTTGGAACGGAAAAAATTTGGTTGCGGTTCGGTTCTGGTTTGGATCCGGTTCGGATCCGTTTATATAACCAAAAACACCTGATTTCAGTTTATAAACCTACCAAATACTAAATTTCAACGAAATGCATAAGTGAGTAAGTTTGGAAACATTATTATCAGTACATACTACACACAAAAATATCAAAAATACCCCAAAAAAATAATTTAAAAATATATTAAAATCAAAATAATACATCCAAATTGGTTACTTTTAATTCAACTATTTAAAACATCAAATAAAATACTTGAAAATCTATCAAAAGTACCCAAATATACCCAAACTAAAACCAATATATATAAATTAATTTATGGTTCGGGTATTTTGGGTACCCATATAATTCTCGGTTCGGTTTCGATTTCGGTTCTTTGGTTCTAGAAATTTAGGATCCATTGTTTATTTTAGAATAGTCGGTTCGGTTTCGGTTCGGATATTTTTCGGTTTGGTTCGGTTCGGTTCCTCGATTCCGAGTAAAATGCTCACGCCTTCAGGACACATGCCAATTTTTTTTTTTTTTTTTTTGGTCAAACCTCGATGCATTAAAGGCTAAGCCGAAACAGAGAGTTCAAAGTCATACAAAGCAGCTTTAGCACAGCTATCAGCTTCTAAATTTAAGCTTCTAGAAATAAAGACAAAGGAGATAAAACTAAAGCAGAGTGTTAGGTCTCGGATTTCGGATACATGCCAAGTTATGTTCGGGCTAATATTGTATGGTTTGAATTTCTCCGTTGCACATCATGTAGTTTTCCGTTGCAGTCACTGATTGTCTTACAATCACTCATGTGAATACCAAAAAATATAACAAATTTATATGAAAAATAAAACAACTAAAATTTTTGATGAAATAAAACTAAATAAACTTCAAATTGATTTTTAACAAGTAGTTTTGATTATCTTTTATACGCTCAATCTATGTGTAAAAAAAATTGTATTAACAAAACTTAGATGTACAATTAGGTTTATTTAGCAAGAGGAGAAGAGAGATATCGACTTATGTACTGTAAGTGAAGTAAGTCAATAATAAAAACTCAAAACATATCTTCATTTTTTAGAGATAAGAAGCTAATTTGTTTGTTGTATCTTCTAAACGTGTATAATCTCTTTATGGTGAATGCAGACATCAGATAGCCAAATCACCGGGATTTCTAATAGACTTAAAATGTGGCACCATTTCGACTTGCGAAGTAGGAGATGTGAAATGATCGTTCGCTTAAGTGGAATCGATCTCTGGCTTAGATGCGCATAACAAATCTTCCAGAAGTGAGAATCACTAACCCACCACCACTTAATTAAAAATAATATATATATATATATATATATATATATATATATATATATA
>OVAF01000554.1:0-12969 GCA_900406245.1 Odontarrhena argentea | reverse complement strand
ATATATATATATATATATATATATATATATATATATATATAAGTGTATTTACATGGTTATTGTTGGTAAAAAAATTAATTCCTTAGAAAATTTTGAGAATTTAAATTTGAATATTAAAAATGAACTGTTTCTAATAAAATTCATATGAAGTAAAAATAAAAAGGTTAATAGTAAATTTAGTTAAAGACATTGTCTTGACTTAAATTTGAAGTTCATAATTAATTTTATTTATCCTGTAAAAAATTTCTTAAAAGTAATTAATTTTCTTTTCCTCAAACTAAGTTCATTAAACTTAACCAGAAACACCATAGTGTTAACTCACAAAAGAGAGCACATACCGGAAACAAGAGCACAAGAATGAACCAATAAACCGGTTATGACTAAACTAACAAAGTGTGGCAAAGATCCGATACTATATGTATTATGATCTTTCACAAGACGATTACATATCAAAAGTTGGAAAACAATATCCCACCCACTTTGGTCTTGAGTAATGTTCAAAAGAGGATCAATTAATCAATGTAAAATTGATCATTCCTTAAGCTTATGTAATGGCTTAAAACATCAATCTTAGACAATGTGAATTTGACATTGGATTTTTGTAGACTCTTCACGCTTTACAAAGCCCAATCCAAAGAATTTCACATAAAAAAATGGATGTAACTTGAACGTAAGAACATCTACTATGCATAAGCCACCTTCCCAGTAGAATCTTGAAGTAACCATGAGACTATAGTGATAGATCCAATATTCTACATGAGGTATTTAGGTTCTAAATCGATTATATTTTGTTAGTTTGAGTAAATTTCACAGTTTCTTCTTTGTGTTGCGGTTAATTCATTTAATGTGGGTATTTTGGTTATGTTCATGTAACAATTAACAATTGTGCTACATATTATTTATTTTTACTGGGATTTTTGTTGTTTTTTCAGTTAGTTTGGATACTATCAGATAGTTTGGAAAAAAAAATAAGAAGTAAACAAACCGAAATCGAATTAGTTTCAGTTACTTAAGTTATTCATGAACAAACCAAATTTCAAAAATACATCAATGAGACTTTTAACATTTGGTACCAAAAAAATTGAAACCCAAAACGAATATAAGTAAAAACCTCAAAGACCAATTAGTGATTATTGTGTGGAGATGTCACTTAGATTTGTGATCTCACATGGTATAATCACTCTACTCAAAAATATTATGTTCTATGAGATCAAAACGAAAGAAAAACAAATTCAAATTTTTTTTTTTTTAAATGACTCTGATGTGAAAGCTTTGGAATCATAATGTTGAACGTTTAATTTTGTACGTTTCCGGGTTTAACCAAGAGATACTACTTACACACAATTCACATCAGAACAAGATCGAACCCAGAGAAAGATAATGATATAATGGATTTAATGATCTATTTCTGAATATAACTTATCTATTGAAAAAATCGTAAAAGTCCTTTATTTATAAATATATTTTTCACTATATGCCACATATATATTTTCGTATAATATGTTTAAGTAGTATATACTTAATATGTAACTTAACTTAAAATCAATGAACTTTTTAGTCAGATTTTTTTTAAAGATAAATTAGTCATTTTGTTAAACTCGCAACCACAATGATTAACAAAAAATATATTTATATACTATTTTCAAACCTAATTACTACAACATTCCAGAACTCAAAAAGAAAAAACACTTTACCAATTCGAAAAGCACACTAAAGTTATACAAATTAGGACATCCATGAACAAAATAGAAAAAAGTAATACCAAAGGCATAATTTTATTTTATTTGGTTTCCAAACTAATCAGCTTTTCATACTCACTTTCCCTACAAAATAATATCATATTCCTACGGTCCTACCTACTTACTAAGTTAATCTATAACAACAAAAAGTATATTCGAATTACTTGCTAACAATCATTCCAACAGTACCAATGCAAAAAAAGACATTTTGAATATTAATTTTGTACACACTTCTGAAAAAAAGATGTCTCGAATGAAAGGATTAAAACTCGACATCTCACTATATTCTCTATATATATTTTATTATATAAACAATGGGATGGAAATTCAAACTAAAAAATAAATAATCAAGCAAGAACCTTGCTTGATCTTGAGAATCTTGGTGACCATGGATAACACATTAGAGAAGCTTTTGTAGACAGTTTTTTCTTCAGATTTTGTTTTGTTGATTCTCTTTCCATTTCTTTGCTGCTTTCAACTCCTCCAAATGCCTCCATTGCTGATTTCAAATCTATACATATCAAAAATACATTAATTAGGATATGTGTTATTTAACTATATCTATACATACATAATTGATAAGCGTCCCCGTCCCTATGATGTTTCCGGGACGGGAACGTTTCTGATATGGGAGACGGCTATAATACATAGGTGTCTCATGCTTCCTAGCATAATTCTATCACAAAAAAAAAAATATATATATATATACCATGAAACGGCCACGATGAGTTTGGCTGCAGAACATTGTTGCTCGTTTTGAATTCATGTAGCTGTGATATTCAATTAACCAATTAAGACTTAATCAAATTCGATTAACGTTGAAATTTAAAATAAAAAAAAATAAAAAATAAAAACATAATCTCCAGTTGTTGCAAAAAAAAAAAAAGTCTTACCCAACTAGGTGCACTACTAGATGAGCTATCCCATCCGATGTGCGACACGTGTCGAACATCTGTAGGATATCCAATTTCCATCTCCTTCTCCTTCTCCTTCTCGTCTACAAATCAAAGATAATCATCAGAAAGATGGTTTTATGACCATGTTTTAAGCAAATTATACTACAAGATTATAATTTTTGCATTAGTTTACCAAAAATGTCGGAGAAACACTTGAAACTCTTGTGATAAAGCCCTTTGAATCCTGTAGCCATGCTAGAATCCGACACAAGAATGTTTTGTCTAATCTTTAAAGATCCCAAACCACTTGGACGACAATGTAAAGATGAAATGATAAAATTCAATATACAAAATAAGACATGATTGAAAGAGGAAGAGAAAGATGAAGAAGAAAAAGAGACAAAAATATGAAGAAGAAAAAGAAAAGAGACAAAAACTTCTTTTTGTTTTTGAGATTGGAATGGTATTTTAAAGAAAGACAGATAGAAAATGGGAGGAGACATGAAAGAGTAGTGGTAAGATTTTATATACTATATTCTTTATCAATTATTGGAGAATATATATATAAAAGAAAATTGTATATATTTTTAACGGAAAACAGAAAAACGAATATCTTATCCGATAAGGACAATAGCATAAGGTTTTATTGAGAGGTGTGTTGTGTAATAAGTAATTTAGTTAAAGGTTTAGGTAATCCATTCCACGAGTTTTGGTTCAACTACTTATTCCACCCTGTTTACTAATTTTTTTCATCTACTCACTTACATTTGTTATAAAAATATAAAAGTAGGACCAAATATGTATGTTTGAGTGTTAAAAAGATTAGGAACAATAGATTAAAAGATTAGTGTTTTACAAAATTTATGTCGTTACGCTATATAACTGTAATAATAGTTAAAAATTTTGGTTTTTTCTTTATAAATTGCCGACTCTTGAAAAAGAGGTGGTTATTGACTGTACCTTTTTCCAACTCTATGTCAATAAAACCAGCGATATCGATCAATATCTAATCTAATTTCGGTTTAGTAAAAACTCCAAAATTTGTTTAATTCAACAAAGTACAAAATATGCTATTATAAATTTTTTTTTTTATTATATATTTTGTAATGACACTTATAATTTTCAGAGATAAATATTTATTGCGATCTTTATGATTTAGGTGTTTTAAGGTGTCCATATTGTACATAAAATTTCACATAGACCAAAATTTATTGGGATCTTTATGGTTTAGGTATTTTAAGATATACTCCCTCTGTCTCATATTATATAATGTTTAAGGTTGTGGCACACAGATTAAGAGTTCAATAAATTTTTGTTTTTTTCCATATAAAAATATCATTTATCATCCAATTTAACACATTTCAACCAATAATAAATCAATCTGCAGAATACTAAGAGTTATATTAAATAAAAATACATTTAATTTTGCCTTGAAAACCTAAAACATCATCTAATTTGATACAAAAAAATACTCCTAAAACCTCATCTAATATGAGACAGAGGGAGTATAAACTGCGTATAAACTGTCTACACGGTTGTGAAATTTTGTTCATCTACTACATATTTTTGTGTGAACATAAAAATGTGATCACCAATTATTACATACTAGATCTAAAAAGTGTAGCAACTAGAGTTTATGGGCATGAAAATATCTCAAAAAGCTGTGAAACGTAATTATTTTTTCTTCTGATCAACAAAATGTAAATCGGCATTAAGAAATACCATAATAAAATATTTGTATAATTGAAATAGTTGAATACTATATATATACTTAATATTTTGTTTCTTACTGTTTCTAATTGGGCTCACAAAGATTCATATAATTCCATGAAGCAAAGATATGATGGAATCTTAGCAGTTCGAGGATTGACCAGCATCGTGTGGCGTACAAGTCTACAACTAGAGTTAAGATCTTTGGTTTATAACAATTTGGTCAAACAACTTAAAAACCTACAATTATCAGGAACACTGATGTGAAAACATTAGGAATAATTGTTTGAACTTATTTTAATTTTCAGTGATTTTCTAGCATATTATCTTTACAGAGGACAAAACAAATTTAATACCGTGCAATTGAGTGCTTAAATCCGTATAAATTTCTTTACACATTGAAACTATGAGTTTTCTTATCTTGCAAATCTTTTCGATGCAAGGATAGCGATATGTTTGGTTTAAAATTGGTAACCAGATGATAATACGATTGATCAATAAAAACGAGAAAAATACTGTAATAGACCTAATTCTTCAAGATATTCGATATTGGATTGCGAAACTGTCTTTATGCTCTTTTGATCATATAAATCATGAACGGAATTAAACCGTGGATATGTTATGCAAATCAACATATGATTTGTCTTCAATGTATGAAATATATATACTACTTCTTTATCTAGAGTGTTGATAAATTACTTGTACGCACTTTCACGGTTTAATAATATACAGTAGTTGTAAAAAAAAAAAACACGATCAAGAAAAATTTGAAAAACAAATTGCATATTTGAAGACAAATGCGATCGGATCGTTAGAAACATAAAACACACACAAAATTCCAAATCATACGAATCTGTGTTAAATAAATATTTGATCCTACAATTTTTAAAAGATATGTCTCTGAGTCTGAAGTCTCTTTACACAGTTTTTCATTTCTAGAAATCACTTCCTTTTGCTGTTTTACAAATGACTTTTGCCTTAAAAATTAATAAGAAAGCTGTCATTTATCGATATATTATTAAGTTTAATTAATCCGTGACTAATGACTTATTTTATAATCCATACAAGGCCCAACAAAGGATATAATGCTGTCAAATCAAATGATTAGCCTTAAGCTTTTCTTTATATAAACTTTGAAAGCTACACATTTCAAGATATTTGAGTTGTGGCCTTCACGTTTTTTACTTCTCTAAGAATACATAACAAATACATTATATATATATATGTATATATATATATATACATATATGTATAAGGAATCGTCATTGTCTTAAATTGTAAATTTGTAATAACATACAATGTGACTAACTGAGACAGCTGTGTTTTTGTTTTGTTTATAAAGGTTGAAAATTGTGCTTAGTCACTTTCATGACACCCATTGCCCTGCTTGAGTTTGATGCGATCAGTCAAGTGAACCGGAGGACATTAAACCGAACCAAAATCCCAAATCAAATTCAGGTCAAGGTTTTGGCATTTATTCCGTGTAGCTGTCTTTTGTTTGTTTTTTTTTTTCTTAAACAACATTTGTGTCGTAACTAGCTGGTTCATTAATCTAACTTCTATCTAATGTAAAAGGTAATCAATTTTGGAGTAATGATGCATGTTGTAAGTGGTGCATATTTTAAGTGAAATATTTTTCATTAGACTACGGTTACTTCCCCATGTAATTGTGTTTATAATAATTTTATTTTACCCGCAATCATTGTGATAACAAAGTTAAATCAATTATTATGGTCGAAAATTGATTTTAGTTCTTAGGTATTTCAAAAGTACTTGAATACTAAAATCAATTGAAAAATATGAAAATAAAAAAAATCTTTAAAGTGATCTAGATTATATAGTATGGTTTTACCGATTTTTAGTTATAATATTCGTTGTTTTATCATATTTTTTTTTTATAAGTTCATGACTTGAGATTTCAAGGTTGAGAACTTTTCTCTCTGGCTCCTGCCCCGAGGCAGCCGTCGCCAAGGTGAGTCTCCTCCTCCGCTACTCCTTGCTGCCTCCTCCGCTGCTCCATTCTCTGCTCCTCCGCTGCTCCATTCTCTGCTCTCCATTCTCTGCTCCTCCGCTTCTCCATCCTCTGCTCCTCCGCTGCTCCATTCTCTGCTCCTCCGCTGCTCCTCCGCTGCTCTATTCTCTGCTCCTCCGCTGCTCCACTCTCTGCTCCTCCGCTGCTCCTCCGCTGCTCCATTCTCTACTCCTCCGCTGCTACTTTCGAAGCTACTTCGCTGCCCGCTTCGACTCCGGTTCACCATGGCCACCAACCACCTTGCTCCCCTCCCCTACACCACGAGCATCCATCCCCAATCATGCTCTGCAATCCTGACTTCCCTCCTCTTCCGTCGTAGGCTAGCGGGAACGGGATCTTCAAATCCACCTGAGCCACCCGTCCCCCCGGACCCTCCTCCGGACCCACGACCAGAAGCTCTCCCCACCGGAATGTCCCACTCCCCTCTATATGTAACCACTGGTTTGTCTCGGCTCATAATCATCTGCACCATCTCTGCTCTAGATCCAGGTTCAAAGTCCTCAAACTCGCCGTATGTTTCACCGTCATTGTCCTCTTCAGCTTTCGTTCTTTCACTCAGCTTGACCGAATCTCGATCTACAACTCCACCGCACTCTCGATCTACAACTCCACCGCACTCTCCTTCTACAACACCGACGCAACCACTTCTCTTAAGCACTGCCCCACATACCGCTCATCTTCCATGGTTAGATCTCTCTACTCCTCTGATTTCAAATCAATCTCGCATAGGACAAAAGCTTCTCCTTCACGCAGCAACCATTAGACCCACATACGTTTCCACCAGATCGACTTTTACCCCACCACGACTCGAACCACATGAGAGACCAATGCTCGCTCCTCCTCGTCTCTGGCTTCTGGCTTCACCTTCCACTCTTTCACGAACCATCAGTCTCTTGACACTGCCGGTCAACGCCTCCGCCGTCGACAAAGTTTCTACTCCGGCGAAGGACTGCAAGAGTAGCCCTAATCAGGGTACACATCTTCTGGTATGGGCCTCAAATCTACCTTTGGGCCATCAGGTTCTTGCGGGCCTGTTTTCTCTTCAAGTTCTGAAGCCCATCAAGATTTTCAGGTTTTTAAACCCCAGAATATCACCAGAAGTCATTGTCTTCAAAACTGCAATTTCAGCAGTCCCCTTTGAGATTCGACACGCCAATGTGGTTACCGACTCTCAATCTCTTGTCTCGCTAGTAAACTCTTTCAGCGACGTCAACGAGTTGAGAAGCGCTCTTTTGGACTTTCGTAGTTTCCTTAGAGACCTTCTCATTTATCTTTGTTTGTTTATTTCATGTTCTGCAAATGTCGCACTCCTCATTCCTTCTGTACTCCTATGATTATTGAATGAATGACATTTATGGTTTGCCCAAAAAAAAAAAAAAAATCATATTTTTAGAGTCTCTGGGATTATTGCGTAGTTGAATCAATTGCTATATAGCACTTTCCAATTAGGCGAAATCAGCTTAAACACTCCACTTATAATCAGATCTGTTGTTTAATTTTCTAATTGAAAAATCAAGTATTTTACCATCTAGTCCTAAGAAGTTGTAGAAATTACATGACCCAACCACCTATATCCACCCAACTATCCGACTCGAACCCAATAATCTGATCTGAATTGGAGAACTGTGGCGTCAATGCCTCGTTCCTTTCCGAAACTCTCCTCTTCCTTGCATATTGTTCTTGATTATAAAGAGCCGTCGCTTTAAGGTTGCGTGCCTGTTTTCGTTTTGGTGTCGGTTAGTTTCCCATCTCCTCTTCAAAGTCTCTTCTTGTTCGGTTTTAATTGCTTATCCCCCGATTCTAGTTAGCTCGGCTTATCTAGTTGAAGTCTATCACTTATACGTTCGGGTCTAATTGAGATTCACCCTTGTCTAGGGACCTCTCAAGGTTCTCCAACCGTTTTTAGGTAAGCGATGAAAGTAACTGCATCTGACATTACGGTTGATATTAACGACTGGATATTGTTTGGGATACGAAAAACACATTGACTAGCCTCAGGTTCACGATGCATTCGAGAGGTGGAAGCTCTTGGCATTTTTCAAGTCAAAATGATCTCGTAATGCACTTACCTCTTCAATGCAACAAGCGTAGTGATTCCCACAAGCACTAGTACGTATACGTAATGTCAATAAGCTTAAACCTAACTACAGTAGTAACCAACTTGCGAATCAATCTTGAATGGTTCTCAATCGAAACATAACATGCCATGGTAAAGAAACAAAAGCCATAAAATAAGAAAAGACGACTATCGACAACGAAAAAGGTCTATCACAAACTCCTTTTCCACAAGAATTAAGTCTTATATAAACTCTCAAGTGGTCAGGCAAGACTGATCATTTCTCTGGGTAAATGTTTGTGTTTTAGTTTATGAGACGAAGAAAATTATATCATGGAAGCGAAAACAAACAGTACCGTTCTAACAAGTCTCTAAGCGTAATCTCAATACTCGATATCTCTCTTCCACTCACTGCCTTGAAACTAAGGGCATATGAATAAGGAATATGTTTCCTATAAGGAGCAGATAGAAGAGTAAACACTGCTTTATCCTAAGATTGCATTGACCAGAGTTCCATATATTAATAACTAACAAGGAAGTAGGAACTACTGTAACATTACTGAGTTTAATCAATCTGAAATTGTCTCGAAACACAAATTGTCCAAAATATGATTACTCAATCCCAGAAAAGTCTCTGAAACTAAATCCATTACCTCAAAGAGTGAAATCTTAACGCCAACTTGATGGCCAATACGGATGAATCCCATATCCAGTCTTCCAGTTATCCAAGTAAACAACTTTCTTCACAGCCCAGAACGATATGAACAAAGCCAAAAGCATCACCACTCTCTGTGCATTAAGGTTCTTAACTCGAACAAGCACATTGGTGACAAACGCCAAAAGCAATCCCACTACAGTATACAAGAATCCCACAGCGAATCCCTCAGCTCCAAGCTGCATTCCAGATCCTTGGTAGAAGAAAACAAGCTTGTTTGGATCGTTACGATCCTGAAGAAACATTGGCATTTTCCTGATGATGTTGTGCATTGTACCAGCGACGCTGAAGAAGTAGATGAAGATAGCACCTGCCAACCAAAGCCTAGAGTCATGGAGTAGAGTTTCTCCTTTTAGGATTCTCTTGATGATAAACGGAGTAGCCACAATGATCAACGCTACGATGACACCGATCTGTGCCTTCGAAAGAAGCGGAGGTCGTTTAATCGGACCAACGGTGAGTTTCGTTCGTTGCTCGACGAACTCCGCCATGGATTCCGCTAAACGAGAGAAATCAGATTGATCCATTTGACCAGATTCATCACGGAGATTCGATACAACAGGGCTAACAAGACGAACGTGAGGTAAAGCGTTAACACCAAAGAGCTGGAACGAAGATTGAGACTGAGAAAACTCAATCTCGCAGAAGAAAAGCTTAGTTGCATCAGATCCATTGTTGTTAGCGAGATAAGAAGCAGAGACTATACCGAACTCGCGACGAAGCTCTTGAAGACGAAGCTCGCTTTTGCTATGGAGCTGTGTAGCGTCGAAGAAGACGAGAATTGAGTAAGGACGAGGAGTGGAAACGGAGGTGAGGAATTTGGAGATCCCATGGTCGTCGAGATGGATCACACCTGATTCGGACTCTGATCTGAGAGATACAAGCTCGTTGACGAGATCTGAATCGGAATCTGAATCGGAGAACGAAGCTGCTACGGTTGATAAGAGGAATAGAAGAGATAAGAGTCTTGTGCTCATCGCCATTGTCGAAGGCTTCTTCTCCCTTCTCTCAGATTTGGAAAGAGAAGAGAAAAGTGTGAGAAAACAAAGGTATTGACGTTTACCAGGAAAGCCTCTAACTGGAGAAGAAGGTCTTTCGTGGGTTTTGCTTTAACTTGCTGGTTTCCCAAATGGTAGGTTCTTATTGGTTCATCTATCCACGTGGCTATTCGTTATTCGTCGATAAAATCTTCAACCTAGGAGGATTTTGACAAATGACAATCCGATTTTCGGTTTGATTTTTAATTAGGTATATGAGTATATCACATTTTTGGTCTATCACATTAGTTGTGGTTTTGTTTGGTTTAGATACCCGCGTAATGGGTTAATCTGGTTAACCATAATTGTGATTGGTTTAGTTTTAAGTTCCCTAAATTTTAAATTTTGGAAAAAAAAATACTATAAGAATTTCAAAGTTCCGCAAGTGATATATTAATTTTTATTTATATATTTATTATTTCTATTAAATATTAGTTATAAATATTGTAAGTGACAAACATATTTTNTAGGAGGATTTTGACAAATGACAATCCGATTTTCGGTTTGATTTTTAATTAGGTATATCACATTTTTGGTCTATCACATTAGTTGTAGTTTTGTTTGGTTTAGATACCCTCGTAATGGGTTAATCTGGTTAACCATAATTGTGATTGGTTTGGTTTTAAGTTCCCTAAATTTTAAATATTGGAAAAAAAAATACTATAAGAATTTCAAAGTTCCGCAAGTGATATATTAATTTTTATTTATATATTTATTATTTCTATTAAATATTAATTATAAATATTGTAAGTGACAAACATATATTTTTATCATGTAATTAATGGTATAAGTGGAACTTTTTGGATTATATGGTATTTTTGGAACCTCTTCCGATTTTTGGGATATTTTAGAGATTCTCCCCTTCTAAAATCGTCGAGTGATTGACGACGGCAGTACGTCTCCAGCGAGTGATGTATGACAACCGTACGGTTCCGGCGAGTGATCGACGACGACCATGGCTCCAGAAAATGTCTTCGTATTAAGATTATTCGGATATAATGAAATTGCTGAAGTAGAGAGCGATGGTGGTGAGTTCACGGCAAGAAAAAAAAAAATTAATCTTTTTGTTGCAGTGGATTACTCACTGAAGGAGATAAAGACAATGGTGTTATTTATTTAGAGGACATACTTGTAATTAGACCTATGGCCCATGCCAAACTGAAAGTCTTTTAATTTGTTTTTTTTTTTTGTCAACAATATTTCATTCATAGCTTAAGAAGTTAC
Source organism: Odontarrhena argentea (assembly GCA_900406245.1). Lineage (NCBI taxonomy): Eukaryota > Viridiplantae > Streptophyta > Magnoliopsida > Brassicales > Brassicaceae > Odontarrhena > Odontarrhena argentea. Next base: position 1,560 of record OVAF01000554.1, on the reverse strand, counting down.
AAAGATAAAAGAGCAACATCGTACATAACACGATTTGCAAACGGATTAGCGTGTTCCAAAACAACAGAACAAAACCAATAGCATGATAAAACATCAAACTCTCTAGAGTTTGGTAAATAGTCGAAAGGGATTTTGGATGTGCCACAAACAAGCAATTTCACAAAGGAATTGCATCGTATTCCAAAGCTTTGAGACAGGAGAATTGTCACCATAGACTGTGACTTTGACAAATAATCCAAAACCTCATAAGTCAATGGAATTAGTTATGTTGCATCTTTAGATCTCTTGTAAACCTTTATACAAGACAATAATACGGTTAGGAAAATTAGGAGTTTCTTCATAATTGTACCTGAAAGAAAGACACCTCTCATAGTAAAACTGATTGGAGAGTTCTCTCGTTCAAGGAAGAGGATGGTTGATGAATAGATCTCAACTGTCCTTAGTAGGAGGAGGTTTGAGAAGATTTCGCCACTGTGGTAAAATCTATGGAACCAATGGTGGTGACATCTCTCTCATAGAGGGAGAAGAAATTGAAGATGAAGACCCAAGTGAAACAGGAGGAATAGCTTCCGCAGATTCTCGCCAGAGATGATCCACACACAGTGACCGACATATTTGTTATGGCTAGAGTCTGAACCGCTGAAGAGAAGATGGACAAGGGAAAGTTTGCTTTTGTTCTCGCATGAACGTCGCTTGCAGTGGCCGACGAAGCTGATAAAACATTGTTCAAATCTGGGTTAGGTCGCTTGAAAACAGAGATCGAAAGCTGATTTTGGGGGTTCGGTGGATCTGGTGGTTCTGGCGGTACCACCGACAAAAACAACGAGCAACCACTAGGGAATGGCGGAGAGATCTCGGTTAGAGGTGTCAAACGGGCCGGCCCGCATCCAAACGGGCTGCCCCCAGCGGGCTTTTTGATTTTTGCGGGCTGTAGCGGGCCGGCCCGCTAGACCCGCGGTCCATAATTGCATGTCTAGGCCCGCCCCGCATTAGTCCGCGGGTAAGCGGGCCTGTCCGCGGGCTTATATCATAAATAAATATTTTCTTTGAAAAAAACATGTTTTATATAAATGAATTTGAAAATATAATATATTTATTTATGTATATATTGAAAACAAACTCTTTTTTAATGTGATCACACTTTTTAATATATTCTCCATAAATATAACATATTTCCTTAACTTTAAGATTTAGAATAATATGAAAATGTGTAATAGACAAAATCAGCGCTTGTAAAAAAATTTCAATTCGAATATTTGTAGAAGTTTTAAATTAAAATAAATAACTTATGATATAACTTATAAATCATAAGTTATAATTTTCATTGAACGGATCAAGTGTCATAAAAATTAATTAACTAGTCAAAAAATAAAGATACATTTAAAAAAAAAAAATCGATTCTCTATAATATTTCAATATTTTACTTATAAGACAAATTTATTTGTTACATTTAACTATAAGTATATCTGAATCATTAATTTAATTATATCATTTTCTTTGATCTGTTTAGACATTAAAAATAACATATTATACAATATGCTATTAGTGAAGTTTTCAATT
>OVAF01000553.1:2881-37391 GCA_900406245.1 Odontarrhena argentea | reverse complement strand
TTTCTAAACCTAATAAGAAGAGTTGTTCTTGTTAATCCAAAGTCTCTTAGTCTTTATGGAACTATCTCTGACAAAAATCCTAGGACCTGTATAGGGTAAAAATATGGGATGATGCTTTTTTCTTCTCTGATTTGAAGTTTCTATGTTTTCAGGGAATTTCTAACTCGCGAAAATTCCAGGCTGGTGAAGAACCTTTTATCATCTCCAGCTCTGTTGGGAATTTGAAAATAAGAAGAGCAGAAGACTTTCCCTAAGCGTAAGAAAGTGCAGGCTGTACTGAAGGTAATAAAGCAGGTGTGTAGTGTAACTTTTATTATTTTTTCCAGATGATTTAATTTTCGTCTGGTCTAACATGCATCTATAACTTTTATTGAGAAACAAAGAATACATGTTAATCAAACATGAAATGTCCCACATCAACCAATCTTACATTCGATTTCGTGTTTGGTTTTGATTTCATCAAAAATACATGTTGCTCAATCATTCTCTCTGGAATTTGCGGGTCTTTAGCCAAAGGAGTTTGGCTACTTTATTGCTTGGCACAGTCTCAAACCGGAACATCTTGGCTTGAGCTTCAAGAAATATCTCTGTATCTTTTTAGCCGTGAGAATTTATGTATCTCTTGAACCATTCTCGAAGCATGTTTATCTTGATTGATGGTTTTTTATAGTCTTGAAACAAAAGAGATGCAAGTGGTTGGATAAGTTATTCAAGGGTTTAGCCAACGCATTGATTGTGTGCTTGAGGCAACATCACAATGCCAACATATTTACAGGTATAATTTTCTGATTTTAGACTCATGGTTTTAGGTTTTCAATTGCATAAATATCATGATTGCTCTGGAATTTTATGAACTTTTTATCTTTTCAGATTTTGTTTTTACAGTTTTTATTTCCACTAAAACTTTTATATTTTCAGTTTTTGGAAAAGTTAATATTATCCTATTAATCAAAGAAATTTAAATGGATTTGTGACGTGTGAACTAACCAAACAATGACCATCACGTCCAAGATGTTCTATAACCTTTAGCGTTGATGTGTTTAATTTGTTTTCCGCGCATGGTATCACGCGGTTTCCGATTTATTTGGTAATATATTTTTGTTTTCGTTTGGTTTTTTATTTGATTTTTTTTAAAAAATTTAAATGTTTTATAAAGAGTTTCTATTTTACTTTATTTATTAAGAGCCTTAATGTGGCAACTAACCAAACATTGACATCCTATCCAAGTCGTTTTTGGTCCGTTAGCAGTGTCGTGTCTTACTTATGTTCCGCGCATGATATCCACATGGTTTGGTTTCTTATTGATTTGGTAATAAAAATCTTTCCGGTTTAGTTTGCATTTGTTTTTTTTTAAATAATATCTTTTTCATAAAAAAGTTATATTCTACCTTATTAATTAAGAGATTTAAGGGGTTTCGTTATGCGTAAGCTGACCAAACATCGATATCCCAAACATATTTGATATGTTAGCGGTGTCGTGTTTAACTTGTTTTATGTGTACGATATCCACACGGTCTTTTATTGATTTGGTAATAGAAAATTTTTCTACTCAGCTTTTTACATGTTTTAATAATCATACATTTTATTTTAATAATATGCACTTTAAAAAATGTATTCGGAAGAATTTCTATTTTAGTTTATTGGTTAGAAGCATAACGATTTGTAATATGTAATAAGATTTTTTACAATTCTAATTTTATTGGTTAAAGAGCTTAAAGTTTTGTAATATGTTTTTTTATTTGTATGAATACAATTTAATAATATTTTTCACAATTAAAAGAACGGGCCACTATTATATTATATTATGTAGTCGATTATTATTGTTCGTTACTTCGTTTTATTATTAGAGTGCACCGTAATAGGGATTTGTGTTTATTATTACGATCAAACGCCTATCGATTTTCATGAGGTTTGTACTGTAAAACCTCTATGGGACGATGAAATTTTATTAATTTATCGAGATATTAATTTATAGAGGTATTATTTAGTTTATAAATTATTTTTGGAACCGAGAAAACTTATTAATTTAGTGAGGTATTAATTTATCGAGTATTAATTTAAAGAGATTCTACTGTATTTTGATTATGTGCTTTTCTCCTCGAAGAACCAAATCTCCACGAGCTTAGTATAATTTAGGTTGTGAGAGAAGATTTGATGATATGCTTGATTGGAACTATTAGTAGAAACATATATGTTACTTGGTGAGAAAATTATAGGCGACTGCAGCAGTGAGTAGAGTGCCACCATATTGGACTTTGGAAGCCCCCAAGTCTCTGAGAATTCTTCTCAAGTCCACAAGCCAACTGCTTATCATTAAAACACTTGTTTATTTATGCTAAAATTCTCGCCATCTTGAAGTCTCTAACCACACCGTTATTCTCTAACACTCACTAGTACAAAACTACAGATGTTGCTGCCACAACTCGAATTTTGGTTTTCCATTGCAAAGGTAACACTTTCGATCATACCTTCATGGCGAGAGTTTTAGATTCGAAGAATTCCTAACCAGAAATTTTAAGACAGCCCAACAGATATCAGTTTTCGTCACAATTGGTCATGGGCCTCGGCCCTTTCTCTACCAAATAAGATATTGCAGTGTTAAAAAAAACAAAGACAGTAAAATCAAATATTTTTATGAATTCTTGATTGAAGGCTTTCTGAAAATAGGCATGATTCTTGTGGGCACATAATAAGAGCACTATATGGTAAGAAACTTGGTAAATCTCTTATTATATGTTGATAACACATGGTCTTCCTGATATGGTATTTTGGGGATGTAATTACTCAAAAGTTTTTGTTGTTTTGATGCTTTTGCCAAATGATTTCATAGGTTACAAGTTAGGAAACATAAACTAAATATCTCATGGATTCCTACACATGTTCTCATCTTCGGGTGTTCAACTGATTCCCACCAATAGCTAAGAACTACTAATGATTGGTGGCACAGCATAAAGTACTCTCATAGGGCACATTCTCATGATTTTTTTTCTTAGAGGGACATGACTTCAATCACATGACCAGTCAAGGATTATCAACGCTGCGTAATCACAAGGTTAAGAGGTGCACTTTGATCTGGATTCTAATTTTAACCATACGGGCTGAGACATCAGCTTAAGACAACATGTAAAAAGAGTGGTTACCGACTAAAACAAACCAAGACATCTTATAGACAAATTGTTTACATTGAAAGGACAAGACTTAAGAAAAACATAAGGAGTGGTTCCATATGCTCGTAAACCATGAAGCAATGGAGATTCAATTAAAGCTTTTAACAACCATATGGTCTGATACAATAGCACAAAACAAGCCTTGTTATCCATCAAAACAAACAGCGAGATCAAAAGTTTTGACATTGAGATGTTGAGACTAAGCAAAGACGAGAAATGAGTAAGCATCTGTGGACTTGAATCTAACAAAAGACAGAAAACACAATTTAACATAGGGCAAATCATTAACCAACGAGTGTTGATTAATCTCCAATAACAAAAGACAGAAAACACAATTTAACATAGGGCAAATCATTAACCAACGAGTGTTGATTAATCTCCAAAACAGTTAAGATCATCGATAGATACGAATCATTAAGAACTTCCTTCTTTGTCCCTAAACCTAAACGATCCTCATTCAAGAGTTAATTCAATGATGAACAACACAAATATCTAGTGATGAAATCTATGATCAAGAAGCCAAATTGGAAAATATCAAACCATCAAACACATCCAATTAACAAAGTAAATCTTCAATTGTGTAACAGATAACACAGTTTATTGATTCATATATAATATATAATCTTACGAGTATTCAACATTTTTCCCCAATTGAATCATCTTACAGACTAGGAAACACAATCTACAGTGAACAAGTTGAATTCAATGAGCAATTACATCGCCACTCAACACAATTCCATTTCCACCAGTAGATTCGATAATAGGAGAGTTCAAATTCATCATCATCATCGACGAGACTGATCTCGCAGCGCCTAACTTCTTCCTCTGGAAACTATAAGGACCATAGATCTTTCTCAAGAGATGTGGTACCTGTTCCACCGTCAGATTTCGTGAAGCCGCCGCCGCCGCCGCCGCTTCATCAACAGAGGTCTGAGCGTCGGAGGACGGATCGGTTTGGTGCGAGGAGAGGGGACGCGTTACGATAGCAGTAGATCTCGCGTTGATTCTCGAGTTCCGGATCTGAGCAAGCGCTCCTGGCTTTAAGTAGCGGTGGAACCCGTCGTTTCTTCTCACCGGAGACCTAGAATTATCCTTCATGGCTTTGGTTAGAGGGAATCTGAGGTTTCAGAGAGATTGAGAGAGATGGATTGTGTGAGTGAAGATTGGGGATCTAAGGATTTTTGTAAGGAGGAAGAGGAGCGGGAAAATCGGCGCTAGTGAGAGGGAAACATGAATCTAATTAGGGTTTTCAAAAGTTACCAAGAGCGGGAGTGTTTTTTTTGGTCACGAGTCGGATCCTCCATCGTAATTGAGTCGGATCCATTTGTGAGTTTATTAGAGGACCGCTAATCTCTCGGGTCACGCATGATAACAATTATTCTCTGCATCTCACACCAACTAGTCTACACGTGAACTTTCTAACGTGTTCTCCAATTTCCAATCAAGGACTTACACGTGTCTGATCTCACAGCTGCAAGTATATGTGTGGCTCCGATTCAGCCGCCTCTCGGTATTCTTTTTTATTCTACCGTTGTTTAATATCGCACCGTTGTTTTACGTCTCTCTAATGGCGGTTTCAGTCTCCTTTAATATCCACTAATCTCTCTCACTAACAAACTGTGTAACTTTCTCGAGAAAGTTCAAAGATTCTCTTACTTTCTCTTTCGAAAAATTTAAACCACGAGCAAAACCACTATGGATACTAAGATCGGATCCATCGACGCTTGTAACCCGATGAGCAACGAAATTGGTGGTCCTCCAAACGGCGGCGTCTCCACCCTTCAAGACTCCAGTCCACTTCACTCCTCCACTATCAGCTCATGCGACGCGACTCTTGGCCGTTACCTAGCTAAACGACTGGTCGAGATTGGCGTCACCGATGTCTTTTCCGTTCCCGGAGATTTCAACCTAACGCTACTCGATCATCTGATCGCCGAGCCGAAGCTTAAGCTGGTCGGATGCTGCAACGAGCTTAACGCAGGATACGCAGCGGACGGTTACGCTAGATCGCGTGGTGTTGGCGCGTGCGTGGTGACGTTTACCGTCGGCGGTTTGAGTGTCCTGAACGCGATCGCCGGTGCTTACAGTGAGAACCTACCTCTGATTTGCATCGTTGGTGGTCCAAACTCTAACGATTACGGTACCAATAGGATTCTTCACCATACTATTGGTTTACCTGATTTCACTCAAGAGCTTAGATGTTTCCAGGCTGTTACTTGTTATCAGTCTGTGATTAATAACTTGGAAGATGCTCATGAACTCATTGATACTGCGATTTCCACTGCTTTGAAAGAAAGCAAACCTGTTTACATTAGTATAAGCTGTAACTTGCCTGCGATTCCTCTTCCGGCTTTTAGTCGTCATCCTGTTCCCTTCATACTTGCCCCGAAGGTGAGCAATCAGGTGGGCTTAGATGCGGCGGTGGAAGCAGCTGCCGAGTTCTTGAACAAAGCTGTGAAACCAGTACTTGTTGGTGGGCCGAAAATGCGAGTTGCGAAAGCTGCCGATGCTTTTGTTGAGCTTGCGGATGCTTCTGGGTATGGTCTTGCTGTGATGCCTTCTGCTAAAGGACAAGTACCTGAGAACCACAAGCATTTCATTGGGACGTATTGGGGAGCTGTGAGCACAGCTTTTTGTGCTGAGATTGTTGAATCTGCGGATGCTTATTTGTTTGCAGGTCCTATATTCAACGATTACAGTTCTGTTGGATACTCTCTGCTATTGAAGAAGGAGAAGTCGATCATCGTGCAGCCTGATCGTGTTACAATTGGTAACGGACCTGCGTTTGGGTGTGTTCTTATGAAGGATTTTCTCAGCAAATTGGCTAAACGCATTAAGCACAACAACACTGCCTATGAGAATTACCACAGGATCTATGTCCCAGAAGGGAAGCCTTTACGAGAGAACCCCAAGGAGCCTCTGAGGGTGAATGTGTTGTTCCAACACATTCAAAATCTGCTCTCTTCTGAAACTGCTGTTATTGCTGAGACAGGAGATTCCTGGTTTAACTGTCAGAAGCTGAAGCTCCCTGAAGGATGTGGTTACGAGTTCCAAATGCAATACGGATCAATTGGTTGGTCAGTGGGTGCTACTCTCGGCTATGCTCAAGCCATACCAAACAAGCGGGTCATTGCTTGTATTGGAGATGGTAGTTTCCAAGTTACCGCACAGGATGTATCTACAATGATACGGTGTGGTCAGAAGACTATAATCTTCCTCATCAACAATGGAGGCTACACCATTGAAGTCGAGATTCATGATGGTCCTTACAATGTCATAAAGAACTGGAACTACACTGCTTTTGTTGATGCAATCCACAACGGAGAAGGCAAATGCTGGACTGCCAAGGTGAGGTGCGAGGAGGAGCTAGTGGCAGCGATCAACACAGCAACTAATGAGGAAAAAGAGAGCTTCTGTTTCATTGAAGTGATAGTGCACAAAGACGATACAAGCAAGGAGCTTCTGGAGTGGGGCTCTAGAGTCTCTGCTGCTAATAGTCGTCCCCCGAATCCTCAGTAGAGTGCATAGATAACCTCATCGTATATGTTTCCAGTTTGGTAGTTCCTTCTTTGCAATCTATTCTGAAAGTGTTTGTATCCTTTTAAACCCATCTGGATGGGAAAACAATGTTTGAGTGCCAAAATAAACAAATTGTTTCCTCTGCTTCGTCTCTTGTCCTCAGCTCTTTGCAATTTCATTAGAGATACGGCCTTCGTATTTTTGAATTGGTATGTCTGTTGATCATCTTGAGTAGAAGGTATATTCTGAACATGTTGAGATCCCATTCAAAGATGCCAATAATTCCTTTTAAGTCATTTGATTTCGTAGTTATGCTAACTTTTGTTTCACCTTTCCTAATGTGTTCTCAGTAGTATCTTTTCTTGCTTTCTTCTTTGTTGATTCATGGCTGTAGTACCAGCTAAATTTGATCTTGCTTCTATGAGAGATGTAATGAAGAATCTATTCATTCTGTTAAATTAGACTTGCTCATTACATAATAGTTCTCCTAATTTTCTGTTTATTTTTGCATACAGAAACCTCTTGCTCTTGATCTCTCTTTCCAGATTCATGATGCAGCTGGAATCCGACAGGATCTTGGATTGATGGCCTTGCTTTCACTAGTCACTTCTTGTTTCCCATTGCTATGTATAAGGTAAAGTTGAAAGTCCATATCTAAAAAGCTTTGACGAGTTCATTTCTCTTATTCCGTTTTTATGTTCAGTTGAGGGCAACTTGAATCGAAACTCCCGATTGATGCTTGTAAAGCTTGTGATAGTATTAAGATACATCTTCAGTGAGATTGTCGATTTTGGAAAGTGATGTCCCTATATTTATGTCAATCTTGAATGTGTGAAAGTGAAGAGGAACCAAGTGAATCAAAATAATTAAGGCTGTTGTGGTCTCTATCACAGACAACCCTGCTGCAAATTTTCTCATAGACCGATACTCGATCTGTCAGCCTGATTTCAGCTCGTATGGAAGTCGTTGAGGAAACCATGAATGAGGTGATGATTCGTTGAACTTTTGCCAATACTCGTATTGTTAACAAGCTTTTAGAAGGAGAAGTTGTCCCCAAGACAGTTCACATTCCTATTGGAGAGAAATTTTCTGTCTTTGATGCAGCAAGTGTAAGTTAGATTTTTGTTACAAACTTTAAGAAACTGAATACATCACTAACGTTCATTTGAACATATTTACAGAGTTACAATATCGATGGACAGAGTATGGATCATTGGTTATTCTCGAGACTGGACTGCGAAGGGTAAGCATTTATTATCCTATATAGTACTCTGGTGATATTGCTCGATAATATGTCTCAAAGAGCTTCGCCTCTTTGGCTATAAGTTTCCAAGCTAGTAACCTCGAGAATTTAACATTAAATTAGGGAGTGAAAGCAATCATTGCCAAGAGCTTTGATAGCATCCATCGATTAACCTTGTTAGTGTGGGAATTGTTCCGCTATGTTTTAAGTCTGGTGAGGATGCAGAAACTCTTGGACTGACTGGTCATGAACGCTACACAATCCACCTTCCTAGCAATATCAGTGATATAAAACCGGGCCAAGACATAACTGTGACGACTGAGGTAATAAAACTATCTGGCACAAGAATTTGATTGTCACCATAAATTCAAAATGGTCTAAACTTGGATTCACCAGAATGATTTAGTTGGAATTGGCATACTATATGATCATGGCGGTATGCTTCCGTACATCATCCAGAGTTTGATCTAGTAAATAAGGGAGTTTCTATACAAATTCAAAAGAATATAATTCTGTAAGAAATTGGTACGTATTGCTTTTTAATATATCTTACTTCATCAGTAGGCAAATTCATTCCATGGTGGACATATGTGGGTTCCACCATAACAATTTGCAATAAAACGGTCTCTCCTTTCGTCGGACAAACACAAAATACAATACTTTGGTTCTCCATTTTGTTTTTATATTTTTTTCTCAAAGCTGAGTTCGCGATTCTTCCAGCAGTAGTTGACGACTTGACGGTTGGACCCACTTGTGGCTCTTAATAAACGGACCCACATTTTAGAGATATGCTCTTAATGGGCCCCAATGGGTTTTGAGAGCTGCGCGTTTATTCTACGCGTTGAGGGAGTAAATAAAATTATTCTAAACTTGAACCTTCCCAACTTGGTCACTTACTTGCAATTACATCCATACACGTGTCAAACCGATTGATGGATCAGCGGCTAAGATTGAACCGTCATAAAAAGAATGATTAAAAAAAAACTGCTATAAGTAAGACCCCTTCCTCTGATTTCTTCATTCATCAATTGAAAAAACAAACAAAAGCCAACAAAAGAGGCTTGGATCATCGTCTTCTTCCCTCACACCTTCTTCAGGTACCAATACCATCTCTTCTTGCCTCGATTCAATCTTCGATTGACTGTCTTGTGGATTCGATTAGTATTTTTAGGATCAACATCTTGTTGTTATCTTTTCAAATCGCTTTGGTATTTGTTTTTAAGATCGGCTTTCTTGTTTGATTATGGTTGTGATTCTTGATTTCCGATCAAATTCTGCATAAAACAACGATTTTCTCATATTCTCAGGTACTTTGATTATAAGGGTTTTGGACTTTTCATCTCCCCTGATTTTTTTTTTTTTTTTGAATTCTGGATTCCTGTTAAATTATTGTTTGATTAGGTAGTTGTATAGATTCATTATCCTGTAATTGATCTATTCTGGATTCTGTAATTGACCAAATTCTGGATGGCTTATGGGTTTGATCAAAGTGTCTGAAATCTGGATTGCTTTTATTTACAGAGCGAATCAAACAACTTTCGACCCGTTTCTTCGTTTCCGAGTCCTCAAGTTTACATGGTTGATCTAGACATCCAGATTCCATCAGCTTTCGATCCTTTTGCAGAAGCCAAAGACTCAGATGCACCAGGGACTAAAGAGTACATTCACATCCGTATCCAGCAGAGGAATGGCAAAAAGAGCTTGACTACGGTTCAAGGTCTCAAGAAAGAGTACAGCTACGAAAAGATTCTCAAGGATTTGAAGAAGGATTTTTGCTGCAACGGGAACGTTGTGCAGGACAAAGAGCTTGGCAAGATCATTCAGCTCCAAGGTGATCAGAGAAAGAAAGTGTCTCAGTTCTTGGTCCAGACTAAGCTGGCTCAGAAGGATCAGATCAAGATCCACGGATTCTAAATCGAACCCGAGCTGGATCGTTTGATTTTAATTATATCTATGCGAATAATTGGTCGTTGTGTGTGATCATTAGGAAGTTTCGAGGAAAGGTTGTTGCTTTGAATTGAAGCTGTTGTCTTTTTTCTTTTTTCTTTTGGTGTTTTGATTGTAAGGTGTGAGACATTTGGCTTTTGCAATGATAAGTATTTCAGTTGTTCTATTATTTGCCTTTCTTTTCGTGTAGAAAAATTGTTGAAACATGAAACGCGAAATCTGGGAAGTAGAATGCGAGTTTCCATGTGTATCAGAAGAAACGAAATTCTTGAATCTTGAATTGAGATCATAAGGGCTCCTCATTCAGATGAGCTCAAGGACTGGAATGCAACTCAACTCTAAACTTATTTCCTCACTTCTATTTCACTGTTATCATTTGACGGAGATAAACCGACGTTATCACTTAGCTGAGAGCCGCCCTTACTCCTCCATTACCGCGGACGTTTTAAGAACAGTTGGAAACAAGTTGTATACTTTCGACCTTGTTGGAGATGGCAACCAACCACACTCGTTCGAAGACTACTTCTTTTGCCTCTGGCATGCTAATTTTCTCCAGCACCACTCCCATTCTTAAGTTCCTTCTTTTGGGCTATGACTCACACCAATGAATGTTCCGAGGAATAGTGAGGGTGTTTTGGTAATTTAGCACGGTATACTGATTTTCACATTATTTATTGGCCCAAAATTAGGTTTAGAAAACCTGGTCTTAGTCGTCATCTCTTTTACTTTTACCATGACTAGCGAAATCGAATAACAATCTCTTACTCTTACTAGGGCTGGGTATAAAATCCGTAAAATCCGCTTCGATCCATGATCCGATCCGATCCGATTCGATTCGAAAATACAAATATCCGTAAATTTTTTTTAGCAAATCAAATATTAAAATTCATTATCCGTGAAAAACAAATCAAATACAAATATCATTTTAAAAATGATAAAATATGCGCTTCGATCCGTATATAAAAAATATTATGTATATAATATAATGTTTTGTTCTATAAAACATTTTAATGTACAATATTAGTACCATTTGAGTTTATAATTGAGTTCATCGTAGATTTAAAAGTCCATTTTGTAGATGAATAAATTTATTAATTATATACATATTTATCGTCATTTTACTCATTTTAAAGTTTTATTACTTTTTGTAAAACCAAGAGAAATCTTGTAATTATTATGTATAATAGATTATGAAAAACATTAGTTTAAGATGCATTATGTTTTTCAAATACAAAACATAGTTAACCATTTATATTTTAAAGTTATTTATCGTTTTAAAAAAATAATAGTTTAGATTATTTCATTCTAATTGTTTGTTCATTGTGAATAAATATAATACAGTTGTGAATAACTCCGACAGTTGTTGGTGAAGATGGTGTTGTCGTCGAAAGGGGTTGGGATCCGTTTTATGCCGAAGCCAACGAAATCATACAGTGGTGTATAACCATCGTGATACTGTTTGTGCCCCTAAAACTGATAGCCATGTTTTATTTTTTGTTCATGAAGAACAATGGTGACTTTGAGACTGCTTTTCTGGAGCTCGTAAAGGAGGCATCGATTCTACCGAGTTTGGTTTTACCTGGGATCTTCCTCTATGTTGCCTTCCATCTGTCCTCTAAATTCTTCATGAACAGGAAGGTGAAATTGGTTTTTGAGGCGGCGAGTATCATATTTGGTTTTGGATGTGCGATTGCTACACTCTACTTCGTTGGATCTACATCAAAATGGTGGAATACATGTGCTATCTTTGTGTTCATGGTGGGTCTCTGGATCGCCAGGGTGATTGATCTCCTCTGTACCTAAGTATTATTATCTCTGATTACTATCATCATCATCATCTCGGATAAAAATCATCTGTGATTTCTTTGCTTTTTCATTATGGGTCTGTAATAATCTTCGTATGAACCCTTACTATTCTACGTTTATTCTGTTTCTTTTACGGATTTTAACCAACATTCACAAATTTTGGTCAGTTTTTATCAAACTTTGCTTTAGTCAGAGACGAAAGCACATAGGTAGAGTCGAAAAAATTCTTCTGGACAGCCTTATGTATAAAATCATACCCGGATTTGACTGAGTACAGACCATGATTAGTACTCCCCACACAAAGCAAAAAGGTAAAATTGGCAGCCAATGCAATTGCCTTGTACCCGACCACTTTGATTTGCTAATAATTATACAAAATGCGTTCTGAAGACTTGATTAAGTAAATAAGTAAGCAATTAATCCGACCACTTTGATTTGCTAACAAACCTGTAAACCATTTACCGGTTTAATAATTAGAAACCCAAGAAAGAAAATTAGGGGCCGCAACCACAAGCATGAGGTTGGACTACTTGGTCTACGGTCGAACTTGGGTCCAGTATGAGCTTATCTAGTTCACCTTTTAACCGGTGGGGCTTAAAGAATGAAATAATAATACGTTACAAAGACATATGATTCGAAAACTGTAGCTGATCCATACACGTGCTTCTCACGTGACCTCGTAGACAAAACAAAACAAAAGCAAATACTGTAATATATTAGCGAAGTATTATCGAAAGCCCAAACGAATTAATAAAAACAAAATTTCAACAAAAGCGGGTTTTACACAAAAATTTCGGCCCTATTTGCCTCCTCAAATGTTTTATCTTTACCCTTTGATGACTCGTTGGTAAGACAATTGAGGAAAAGCGGAAGAAAAATATCTATCAGGTTTGTTTTTTCTCCTCTTCTTACACTCAATTTGACAGACAAGTTTAGCATCGCAGGTCTGCTTCTTATTGAATCCCATTTTTCTTTGCCATTTTTGGTAAATGACACTGTTGGTTTCGAGTGAAGAAACAAAATTTTTCTATTTGAAATCCGAAATATTTTGTTTTTTTTTTGGATTATTATGAGTTTCGATTCTAGGTCTGTGAGGAATTGCTGTGTCTTTTTTTTTTTTTGTGGGTTGATTAGTGGTTTGAATTTTGAGATGATTTTGTGATTAGGATCACCGATTTAGGGGTTAGACATGGCTTGCATGTTCGTTTAAAATAATTATAACATATGAACCAGACACGGATCTTATCTGCTAAATAAGTAGATTTGTGTATTAATAACACTTTAATCATCTGGATTTTGTTTCCGGATGGCAAGAGATCTTTTGAAACCCAAATTGGGGTTTTAAGTTTTTTGATTTTTTCTTTCAGTGGAATTATTCTTACATTTGCGAAATTTCTACGGGTTTTTTTGGTAACATTTTGTTTTGAAAATTAGGCATTTTTAGTTTTGATGATCTTTGGTGTTGTTCTGTGGCATTGTATCTTTACTGTCTCAGATAGGGTTATTAACATTAATTGCGGCATTGGCTAATTGTAGAAATCTTGCAAATGGAGAACAACCGCGTTATCGCTGACCCTTTCATGGTGAAACGGAGGCCAGGGCGCCCGAGAAAGCATGCAAAGCTGGATTCCAACGGGCAGTCTCTTGGTTCTCCTCGAGTGATGAGTAGCGTACAGCAGCCTAGCCAAAGGGATGATGATGAATTAATGGTTGGAAAGTCGATTACTGGCGTGATTGAGGCAACATTTGATGCTGGGTTCATGCTTGTGGTTAAGGTTGAGAATTCAGATACAATGCTTAGAGGTGTGGTATTCAAGCCTGGTAGCTGCAATCTTGTGTCCGTTGATAACGATGTTGCTCCTCATTATCCGATGATCACGAGAAACAGCGATGTGATGAATCATCAGGGATCAGCCAGAGAAGGTAGGAAATCCAGAATCCGTGAGAAGCGTGGTACTAGTGTTGGAAGCAGAGCGATGTTTCCTGTCCCGATTCAGCCCGCTCCGACGATACCCAAGCATCTTGCCGGTCCTGTGCTCCAACCTGTCAATCCACAGAATGGCAGCGCGCGGGTCCCAGTCCGCCACAGTATTATGCAGACCGATACTGGGTTTCAAGTGAATGGAGCTGGTAATGGCAAGCCTTTTGAGACGCTGCTAACTCAAGTGATGAAGGAAGGTCAAGTCCATCCACCGGCACAGTACATTGAAGCCGAGTCAGATGAGCAGGCTTTGTCTATTGAGCCACTGCAGGCGATACACCCCGTCCATCCAGTACATATGCCCAAACCTGTGGCGAGTTATGGACAGGGTAACATGACAGAACTTCTTCAGGTAAAGAAAAACTAACCAGACTCCTGATATGATCACAAGTTTGCTTATTTTTCTCTGAAAAATAAATTATTCATGTTTGATTTGTCGTAGGCTGTGCAGGAGAATGTGAGGGAGACCCATTTTTCTCAAGGACAATGATTTTCTGGAGATATTTTATTACTGCAAACCCTTGAGGGAGTTTAAGTCTGATTCAATCTCATTGTTATCAGAAAATAGGACACAGAAGCTAACGACTGTCTAGCTTAAAATTGTCAGATAAATTTCAATACTTTTTTTTCCAGTAAAAACAAAATCCAATTCCATAACCGGATTTTAATACTTTTTTTCTTACTACGGATCAAAACCTTTAGGTTTATTAAGTTGGAGGCAAAGAATAAGGTAATGAAAATGTAACACAAGTTTTTCTATGGGTACTTTGTGCCGAAGAAACCATTAGGGACTGGAATTGGTATGGACCGGTTTGTGGGGAAAGACGCTTGCATAACCGGAATATCGGTAGGCATGACTGCGTATGACTGAGGTCCAGTGGGTGGAAACGGCTGAGGAGCATATAGTTGCATCTGTTGACCGGCTGGGATTAGAACTGAATCACAAAAAAAAAAAATTTCCTTCATGAGAACATAACTCCTTGGTCTTAACATGAAACCATACTTAAAAGAAAGACCGAATTTTTTTTACTTTGATGTTTTGGATATTGAAACTGTTGTTGTGCAGCAAAGAGAGGATGGGAAGGTAAATGTGAGGGATGTGGTGCTCCTTGAACCAAATCCTATCAAGAAGAAGAAAAGTGAGTTTCTTGGGAGCAGATAACGCTAATGTAACTAATTATGACTTCGTGTTCACAAAATAACAATCAGTTGAGTTCTTACCTGAGAAATTGGTTGCATGTACATAAGCTGTCCTGATCTTCCAACCATCATCTGCAATTTACAATTCAATCAGCCTACAAACTAATACCCTACCACTCAGTTTTTCAATTAGCCTAACAAACTTATACACTACAACTCAGTTCTTATACAAACTTTGGTGCTCTTAAAGACTTACAACCTGAGGACTGGGATTCACAAGCATTGGTGTAGCTTGAACAGAGTGGTACTGAGAGGGGGATCTATGTGGCTGTCCTCTGTTGATAGTAGGTCCAACCATCTACAGAAAAATGGGATTTAAATTAAATAATTGGTTCAGGCGATGGTTATTAACAAAATTGGTGATGATAAAGTAAAGCGAAGCATTTTAATCAATATCGTAGAAGCTAACTTATCTCTACTCGATAATACGTACATTTTGGGGGAAAAAAGATCCACCGCCAGCATTTCCAGGAGCCAAATTGGTATACGGGACAAATTTGGAAGGTGGAGATGCATGAGGAAAGAAAGGGTTGATTCCAATTTCTGGCTGAACAGCTTCAGGAACTGGTAACATGGGAGTATTACTTGGCACATAGCCCACAGTTGCGACAGCTGGTGTTGTCTCAGCAGGAATTGATGGAAGCCGTTTTGTAAGAGATGGAGAGAAAATCTTTGCTCCAGGATTCAGCTTAAACTCCTGGATATTAAAAACGAGTAACGATTAAACTAAAGGGATTAATGCATGAGTTATCAAACCTAAAAACCAAAAATGAGCATCCCACACTAATTTGACAATACAATAGTGATTAGCAAATATCCTGGATGTGACAAATCGACAAAGTTTTTTTTTTTATTATTCTTATGGTTAGACAACAAGGATTCTGTTTCAGCTCACAATAAAGATAGAACTTTCGAAGGAATCACCTTAGCGTTTTTGACAGGCTCTGTTGGCTGCGTAGGTAGTAACTTATTTGTAGATGCCACCAAACCCTGACTCATTTCTGAGTTTTCATCAAGCGCTGTACTGTGTGATGATAAATTTTCAGTTGATGAAGGCCTCTCTTCAACATTGTGAAAGCCGTTACTAGAGGGTTCTGGCATAATTTTCTCTTGCTCCTTTGGCTTTACATGTTCAGACGTGCTGTCCCCTGTTATAACATCACATAAATGAAAGGATACACATGCCTGAAAACGTATTCATTTCAAAAGGAGGCAGAAACGAGTCTATCATGGTTATGTAATTTTAGATTAAACTTTCGAATGAAAAGGAACTCACTACTAGAACTTGAGCTTTGGGCATCAACCTGCAATAGGCATATACAGTCATAAGTAACTGCTAAGAAATATCTTGAAAAACAGAATGAAACTATCTATGTGGAAGACTAACATTGTCCTCTTGATGAATGTCACCATTTTGTTTACTACGCTTCAAAATATGGGCTCCTGCCTGTCTGTCAGCAAAAGAATATACAAGAATCAGAATTACCTAGGAAAACGATACAATTTGATATGTCAAACACTGAAAGTAACTTGTGCGAGAGCATTGAACAGAGAGAAATTTCACTGTAACTGGGAAATTATATATTGAGACAGAAATATAACTCTGTTACATATTAGAATAGCCAATATTGAACAAATTTTGGACAGGAAACTTTTATATACCAAAAATACAGATGATTCATACCGTTGATGGCTCACTAAGCTAGGATGATGTTTGTTCTGCAAAAGAGGAAAATGGAAGAAGCATCAAGAGACCAAAACTAAGAAAAGAACTCAGACTGTTAAAGCTGAAATTAACAGCGTGACAAAAATATTAATTAATGTCTCCATACAAGGCATATACTTGAATGTCTATACCGTTACAGAAACCGAACACCGTTTGCTTAATTCTAGTCTACCAAATGGAAGCAGGTTTATATTCCACGTATAGGTTCCCAACAAATGAGGAGAATTACTTACTTAAATTCCACAACACAGAAGCATAAGAAAAAAGAAAAAAGCTACCTGTGTAACACCAATTTCATTTCTTCTCCCTGGTTCTTTCATGACATCTGTGGTACAACTTGGTGAAAGGCCCCTTGCTTTTTGATCCTTTCCAGATGTCAAGGTTCTTACACTGTTTTCCAAACGACTATCAACTTTGGAGGAATTCCTGTTTCAGGAGTTAAAAGAGATTAACACATCTTTCTTCTGGCGCTTGACAAAACCAAACTGAAATATACTTAAAATTGATTCTCCGGTGAAAGAGAGAGGGGGTTATAGAGAGGATGCAAGTTCCACAAAGTGATGATGCATCATACATCCATAACCCTGACCTTTGACTCTAGTATATAATTAAAGCAACAACATAGTGTACCTTCTATGGTTAGTGCCCCTTCTGTCAATGCCAGATTTTATGGACTTATTGACAATACAAGAACGAGGGTCACAAGGAAGGTCCGCCATGGCCGGCTCAACATTTTCACCATGAGTATTACCAGCAACATCAGCCGGAACCGAAACTCCCTATAAAACAGAAACCATAAGAAAGTCAAATACGCTGGCATAAACGAATCCCTAGATGTAAAAAGAATATCATAGAAAAGGGACCAACCTCAGCAACAATCTGAACAATATTCGAAAACTGAATAACAAGTGTCTCCACAGTCTTTCCACTTGAAACATTCGATTTACTTCTTCCCTTCTTAGTAAGTTTAGCATTCTTCAAAATAATGTCTATACAAAAAACACAAAATTTAGACGATTCCCATGGCAAATACAGCCATACTCTCAACAGAAACTGCACAACTAAACAAACTAAAACGATTAAACACATATAAAAATCGATATAGCTTGATTACTCTACAAATCTCAAATTTGAGCAATGAATGCCACAGATTTGAACAATCGCATTAAGATTCACACAAACAATTAACTAAATTTTGAAAGATCCCATCCAGATCTCTGCGATTGACTTCATTTAACAAATCCCAGACAGATTTCAATCAATTCAAACATTGAAGAACGTACCGAATTCGTTGTCGACGGAGACTGTGTATAATATTCCAGAGAAAACAGATCCGTCAATTATGTGCACATGGACATGCGAGTCGATGACGCGCATAGTAGAGATGAACAAAGCCGATCGTGAGCTCTCGTCTTCCAATTTCTTTGAAATCGCCATATTTCAATTCAAAATTTCTCAAGAGTTTAATCGGAAAATTCTTGCACAGTTTCTATAAAATCTCGCGGTGTAATATATATGTACCGCAATTCGCAACAAATAGGAAGACGAAAAACAACGAGGAGATCTACAACATATTTATTGGGCCCTTATTGGGCCCCGTCTACCAATTTTGGTGATAAAATAAAGTTTTTATTTTCTTCTTCATCATCATCACCGTTAAACCCTTGGCTGCTGCGACAACTACTCTTTGAAACCCTAAAACCCTGACTTTGATTTGGTGTAATGGTGAAGATGGGAAGACCTAAGAGTAGGGGAATGCGGAAGAAGATGCGTATGAACGAATTGGAGAAGGAAGTCGAGGAAATCAATCTGCTGAACAAGTGGATCGAGTCGCAGAAACCCGATTCAGGAACCAATCCACTTTCATTCGGTGCTCTTCCCAAGGATGCGAAGATCGGGATTCTACAAGACGGTGAGAACGGCGCAGTTTTCTCGCGTTACGCCGGCGTGAGGAGGTTTGATCAGTTACCTATATCGGATAAGACGAAAAGGGGACTGAAAGAGGCCAAGTACGTTGATATGACTTCTGTTCAGAGAGCTGCTTTACCTCATGCTTTGTGTGGAAGAGATATTCTCGGTGCGGCCAGAACTGGCTCCGGCAAAACTCTCGCTTTTGTTATTCCGGTGAGTCATGTGAACTATACAATTTCACTAGCTGTGTTTAGTTTTGGCTCTCGTTTATGTTATTATGGTGAAATGAAACCTAGACAGATACAGAGTGTCGTATAGATTTTATCTCTCTTGCTGATTTCTGAGAATTGGTTGTGTGTTTTAGATCCTGGAGAAGCTACACAGGGAGAGATGGGGTCCTGAAGCTGGAGTGGGATGTATAATTATATCTCCAACAAGGGAATTGGCAGCTCAAACTTTCAATGTTTTGATTAAAGTAGGAAAGTTTCATAGGTTCAGTACTGGACTCTTGATTGGTGGTCGTGAGGGAGTTGATGTTGAAAAGGAGCGAGTTAATGAGATGAATATTTTGGTTTGTGCTCCTGGTAGGCTTCTTCAGCACATGGATGAGACCCCCAACTTTGAATGTTCTGATCTCAAGGTATTGACAATCGTAATGTTATAGCTTCATATATGTTTGGAGGGGTAGAGGGAAATGTTCATCTCTTTATTCTTTTTGTGGAAACCACAGCTTGAGATAGGATAGAGTAGCTGATTGTTTCCTACAAGTTTGTAAACATTAGAATGGTTAGATTGCTTGTCATGTTGGATATAAGGTTGTTGTAGAATTATGTTATCTGTCTGCTAGATTCTCTCCTATATCGTTTCAAACCTCATGATAATTTCTTTTTTGCTGAAGATTTTGATCTTAGATGAAGCCGACCGGGTTCTTGATGCTGCGTTCAAGGGGCAATTGGATTCTATTGTATCACAGTTGCCTAAGGGCAGACAAACCTTGCTTTTCTCTGCAACACAAACAAAGAAGGTCAAAGATCTAGCAAGACTTAGTTTGAGAGATCCTGAGTACATCAGCGTACATGAAGAGTCAGTGACAGCTACTCCAACCAGCTTACAGCAGACTGTGATGATTGTCCCAGTTGAACAGAAATTGGATATGTTATGGAGCTTCATCAAAACCCATCTTAATTCCCGAATTCTTGTTTTTCTCTCCACAAAGAAACAGGTTAGATGATATTACCTATCTTCCTCTGTGAATATAAACTTGAACATAGCTTTGTTCAGTTATTATCTGCTAGAATTTTCCTATCTTGAAATTGATGAAGGAAACACTATTTTGACAGGTCAAATTTGTTCATGAAGCATTTAACAAGCTCCGGCCTGGAATACCTTTAAAGAGCCTTCATGGAAAAATGAGCCAGGAGAAAAGGATGGGAGTGTACTCTCAGTTTATTGAGAGACAATCAGTTCTTTTCTGTACTGATGTTCTAGCTAGAGGTCTTGATTTTGATAAGTCTGTGGACTGGGTTGTTCAGGTAATAACGCACTTTCAGAATTACAAAACTGCTTTATATTTTCGTGCTGAAGTTTGATGTTCTCATATAGGTGGATTGTCCTGAAGATGTACCTTCTTATATTCACCGAGTTGGCCGGACAGCTCGTTTCAATACTTCAGGGAAGTCACTCCTCTTTCTGACACCTTCAGAAGAAAAAATGATTGAGAGATTACAAGAGGCTAGAGTACCTGTGAAACTCATCAAGGTTGATCAATGTGTTTGAATTTTTTTACCGAAAGGCATAGCTTTGTTACCTGACCTAAAAATATTTTTTTTTCCTGCAGGCAAACAACCAAAAGTTGCAGGAGGTTTCAAGACTCCTGGCTGCGTTGTTAGTCCAGTATCCAGATCTACAAGCTGTTGCTCAGAGAGCCTTCATAACATATCTAAGGTCTATTCACAAAAGAAGAGATAAAGAGATTTTTGATGTGACCAAGCTATCTATTGATAACTATTCTGCTTCACTTGGTCTACCAATGACTCCTAAAATCCGGTTCTCAAACTTGAAAACAAAGAAAAAAGGAGTCTTTGCGAGTTCTATCGCTCTAGAACCTATAAATGATCAAAACAATGAAGCACCTGTGGTTGTTAAAAAAGATCTTCTTGGTGAAGATTTAGAGGAAGAGAATTTCTCTCTCAAACCACTGGAAGAAGGCAAGGAAGGAGAAAAATCAACCATGGTTGGAGAAGCTCCCATGTATGGCTCTCACGTTCCTTCTACTATTTTATCATTTGTTCAATCCAATATTTTATGCTGTTTATGTGGAAAAGTTTCTATGAGTTTCAGGCCAGGAACTCGGGTTTCGAACAAGAAAAAACTAAAGATCAATCCGCACAGACCAAGTGGGTCCAAAACTGTCTATGATGAGGAGGGCAATCCAATGGCTCCCTTGGCAAGAGTAGCTGCGACAGCAGAGACTGACGTAGCCCTTGATGAGGGTAAAGAAACATGAACCTCAGCTCATGTCAACTCCGTATTATTATCTAAATGAATCAGCTTTACCATGGATGTGGAATTGGTTCTTGGTTTTGCAGAGAGAAAGAATGATAATTATAAGAAATTGAGAGAGCAACTGAGGAAATCCGACCCTGAGGACAAGAAAGTAGAGAAGGAAAAGAGAAGGGAAAAGAGATTGAAACAGAAGATTAAGAGGAAGAGAGGAGCCATGGAGGAGGAAGATGATGAAGAAGAAAGCCCTGATGACTCTGGCTCATCAGAAGAAGAAACAGGAAGGAAACACAAAAAAGCAAAGAAGATCTACTTTGATGATGATGATAATAAAGAAAAGGAGGGAGGAAAAATCAATACAAATGCAGTCTCCATAGCGGAGCTTGAAGAAATGGCTCTCAAATTGATAACGCAGTCATGAGCATCTAAAGCTTGATACTCTCTGCTACACCGAGAATAGTTTTGTAGATTACCAATTTTGGCGTGGGAATTTTTGTATTTTGTGATTTGTTGTTTGCCTACTCTGAGGAAAAGGATCTGCAGCACCTAATTTTTGAGTACTAATGTATTAATGAAGAAAGGACTTTACTAGTTTCGTTGGCAACAACCAATTTTTATTTACAACACTCGTCACCCTAAGATTTTAGATAATGAAAACTTTAGTTTTTAAACTTAAACTTTTAGAACTTCCGCTTGCACCGAGTAGTTTAACCTTCGTTGTTCATTACCAGAAATTTGACCAATCCGATTTTTTTTTTTTCCTTTTAAACCAAATCTTAAAAGCAGAATAAAAATTCAACATAAACCAAGACACACATAGTAAAACAACATAACTCATTTGACATCAAATAAAAGTTAAAAGAACACTCCAAATCTAAGTCCTATCAAGACTCAATGCCGCATATTCTTTTTGTTCAGGACATTGATAGAAAAGGCTGGGGTTCATCTTTCACTGCATTCAAAGTAACAAAAAAACGTCACTTAACTTTCAGAGGTAGTGATGCTCTTTACAAGAATTGTTTATCTGCTAGTGAGAATGATTTACCTGCTGTTGTTGCTGCTGGTAGTTTCCATAGCCAGGGTAACCACCATAGTATGCATTCGGATTCTGGGGAGGAGGATGAGATGCATAACCATATGGTTCATAGCCCTGTGGCTGTGGAGGGATTCCATAGAATCCACCACCACCACCACCGTTCCATTGGCCTTGATCAGACTGTGACCATAAAGTTCAGTTTGGATTATTTTAAAATTCATCATAATATAACTAATCAAGTTTTGAAGGTATATTAGTTGAGAAACTGAGACGGATAAAACAGGTAACAAACAAACCTGCTTGTTAGGACTACGTCCCCAAGAAAGACGGATGCTTTGTCCACCTAACTGTGTTCCATTTAACATCGAAAGTGCTTGCTCCGCAGACACCCTGAAACATGCCAAAGAGAGTAGGAAAGAGTGTAACTACAAGGATGAAAGGGGTTTGCATTCATGGCCAACGGCTGATATGATTATACCTGCTGGCATATTGAACAAATCCACAACGCTTTCCTGGAGGTATTTTCACATGAATGAGTTCGCCAAATTGACCAAAAATTGACTTTAACTGCTCATCTGTAACGCTATCATCCAAACCTCCAACGAATATCTGAAAGTAGAACAACTTAGGTTTTCAGTCAAGCAACAAATATCAAATTAAAAAATTTGTAGGGCAAAAAAGTAAACAAACTACGCACAGTAGTGTTACTTGGATCACTTTCTCCAGGATTTCCTCCTTGAGGACTGCTCTGATACATACCTACAAACAACAGATGGGTTAACTGATGGGAAAAGGCTGAAAGAATCTATCATAAACCACTAAATGATGAGAAACAACTATAAGAAAATAATCGAAGAACAACAGCTATTAACTTAAATGTTTGCAGAGATCATTCACATAAACTCTCAAGACAATAAGGGAGAGAAACCAAACAAGATACAGTTTAAAACAGAGAATCTGAAGTTAGTTGAATAAAAATGGATCACGGACATCAAATGGTAAGCCCGAATGGGACTTAAGAATCAAACATAGAATTATTTGAGTAAAACTCTTTACCTACACCAAAATCCCTACACGTTTAAGATCCTAGTGATCAACTTAGGGAACTATGCCTTGGCAAGGCTTTAAGACTACAAATACAAGAGGAAAAAGTAATTTAAACTGAAGGGAAAAAGACTTGCAGCAGTGCCTACTTAGAGAAGAAGTATTAACTTGCAGGTAAGGCAAAATAAAAGAAGAGGAAATTAATGAGCAACGTATACGAAACAAATTTAACTCAAGGTAAAAAGCCAAAAGTAAAATACTTCTAGTTGGTAGTAAAGAACTGTAGGCTAAAAAAGCCACTGGTATTTAACTTCTTCTCAAAGCAAAACCAACTGACCTAAATGAGGCCACGCAATAAGGTGGAATCATTTTCAGCTGAAATCAGTTCCAGGCTCCCCCCAAAGAGAGCCACTTGTCTCCTGCTTTAAGACAACATGAGTTGGACTTTTATGAGTTTTTGGATGCTTTAAGAAAAGCCAGAACCGGAGGAAAAAGAGCAGATAAATTCTCTTATTTTGTAGCACCAAAGAACAAAGTTAACCAATCAGAAAGATAGCAGAAAGGAATACATCCACACAAAAAGACAATCAATTATCATGCTAAAAAAAGCCTACTCATGCCACAACATAACCAATGCACATGTTTCTTTTATATAAAGCATACCTTGCATTGTAAGAGGCTTCTTGTTAGCAGCCGGACCAATACGCATAGGCCTGGTGGAGCAGTACTGCCCATTCATTTCGTTCATCGCACGCATCTGCTCGTTTTCATCCCCAAACCTGACAAAGCCATAGCCTTTCGAGCGTCCAGTCGTCCTGTCAGTCACGACTTTTGCCCCCTTGACGGACGCATACACATTCTTAAATGTTTCCGTGAGCAAGTAGTCAGTGACCTCAGGAGCCAAGTCTCCTACAAAAATGGTGTGGTCAGGCCCTTCAGTCTGGCGTCTCTCTCCAGCCCCGAGCTGAGCCCAGTTAAGCCTGAAGTTCTGAGTGGTGTTTGGCATTTGAGCACCGTTGTATGTCTGCAAAACCCGCTCAGCCGTAGAGTGGTTGACAAACTCAATGAACCCATAACCCTCAGACATCCCCGTCAGCTTATTGCGAATGACCTTAGCCGACTGAGCCTGGAACCACAATTAAAACACAGAACCTTCACTAACAGCATTAACACAAGAAACTTAGCAAGCAAAAAAAAAAGACTTCAAAAGCATCTTCAACTCTTAAAAAAGTACTGAAAGAAAGCAACGCAAAAACAACACAAGAATCAAGATTTCCAGTGCTATGTTCATTCCCTAATCTACATGAGTTAATGAAACAAAGAACTCTCATTTCAGGAGCAAAAGACAATAACACAGTTTAAAGACACGGTTCTTTTCAAATAACACAAGATTTCAAAAAGAAGGCATGTTGAATAACCTCTCCACCCTGAGCGAAGATGCTCATGATATAGTTCTCGTCCATCCATGGCTGCAAGTCACCGATCCACAACGACCGGACATCGCCACCGGATCCTGGATTCTGAGATCCAACTCCGTACTGCTGCTGTTGACCCAGTGACTGCTGCGCCGACTGCTGGTTCCATCCACCCTGCTGTTGCATCATCATCCACGACTGTTGCTGCTGGTGATAAGCTTGCTGGTCCGATGGTACCTGTCCTGCTCCGGCGGCGTTTTGCGGTGGCTGCTGCATCATGACGACGACGATGGAGAGAATAAAAAAAAAACCCTAGAAAAGAGGGATTTGGTCGCTAATGGCCAAAGGGATTATCTCGGTGTAAGAAATAGATTGAAATACACACCTTTACCTTTCTAGCTTTTTCTTCTATGTAAAGACAATCATTGTATTTTAACATGGGCTTGGCCCAATCATACATCTTTTGTTGTCAGCCCATTTATTCTTATTCTCATCTTGGGGGAGGGGTTAGATCTTCTGAGAAACCAAAGTTCTTGTGATTTCGTTCAGCTCTTGAATTTGCTTCAACCAATTTTGATCCGTGAGTGAGAGTGGCGCGTTTACTTCCTTGGGTCTTTGCAAGACCTTCGTGTCTATATTTCTCTGTCGTTGCCGCAGCAATGGACAGTAATGCTTCGTGTAGCTTGGTTTTGTGTGGGAAGTCCTCTGTTGAAACTGATGCAGCCACGCGTTTGAAGAACAATCAGCTTCTCAAACTCCCAGATGACACCAAGCTTTCACTTTTCCTACAATCCGAAGCTGCCCATTTGCTCAAAGACGATGATCACACTCGTTTCAATCCTTCATTCTTCCTCAACTCCATTTCCACTCTTCGCTTTGGGAGGTTCCTCGTTTGGTCTCCACGCTTGTCTTCCACTCACGATCTTGTTTCTCACAACTTCTCTGAGCTTCCACTTGGTTCAGTTTGTGTCACAGATATCCAGTTTAAGGGTCGAGGCAGAACAAAGAATGTGTGGGAATCTCCAAAAGGTTGTCTTATGTACTCTTTCACCTTAGAAATGGAAGATGGTCGAGTTGTTCCTTTGGTACAGTATGTTGTATCCCTCGCCATAACCGAGGCTGTCAAACACGTTTGTGACACCAAGGGATTGCCCTACATTGACCTTAAAATCAAGTGGCCTAATGATCTCTACTTGAATGGCCTCAAGGTTGGAGGCATTTTGTGTACCTCTACCTACAGATCAAACAAGTTCCATGTCAGTGTTGGAGTAGGATTGAATGTCGACAACGAGCAACCCACCACCTGCTTAAATGCACTACTCAAAGATATTTCTCCTGCATCAAACCTACTCAAAAGAGAAGATATTCTTGCCGCATTTTTTCATAAATTTGAAACATTCTTTGATCTATTCATGGACCAAGGATTTAAATCTCTCGAGGAGCTTTACTACAGGACATGGCTTCACAGCGAACAAAGAGTGATTGTTGAAGAAAAAATCGAGGACCAAGTTGTTCAAAATGTTGTGACTATTCAGGGTTTGACTTCTTCAGGATATCTATTGGCTATTGGAGATGATAATCAAATGTATGAGCTTCATCCTGATGGCAATAGTTTTGACTTCTTCAAAGGTCTAGTCCGAAGAAAACTATGATCCAAAGATTTCCTCCAGCATATTTCTCGTCGATGCAGCTGCTGATTTCGCATTTAAGCACCATGTTAGTTAGTTTGTTTTTCCTGTTGTGGATATCGTCCATTTTACTTATATCCCAATCACAAGGCTACCTCATTTTATGGAATTCTATACTCTCGACTAAGCTTGCATCACTTTTTCAACCGTTGTCTTTGTTATGTCAGAGATTGTCTTTGTAACCAAATATTGGTAGAGATTCATATGTCAGGATTTCCAGAGAAAAAAAGTAGTATCTGTAATTCTTACAAATGAACTAATCAACGACTACGAGTAGATTCAATGACACAATGATGTTTTGGCTTACAATTAGTTAGCTTAAGACATGTCCAGAATCAAAGTTTGACATTGAAATTAAGCAATCCTTCTCAACTCTTCTTCCCTCTCCAGAGTATGATCTGCTCATCTTTGAACAATATGGGAACACATGGGACCAAATCCTGCAAATTTTCATCACAGCATCAAAGATCAAATATCCTACATAATCTCACAAGATATAAGACAAGCACAACCAATTTAGATTATTTTACCTTTAACTTCACACCGATTCGTTTGCAGTCACTCATCCCGACATGAGTGCAATCTAGTCTCACAATCTCTTCTCTTTCAAACTCCTCCCTCACTCTTTCCACAACACTAACGTAGACACCATTCCTAGCTAAATCAAATACAAAATGCCAGTAAAAAAGAGGAAACACCAGAAAAAAGAGTCTGGGGTAGACTTTTTGACGAATGTATTACACTTACAAAGTTTCATAAGGGCAGGAGAATGAAGCCCGCGATTTCTCATCTCTTTGGTCTCTTCAAATGTTAACCCATCCGCGACATTCTTTACAAGTTTTGGGTATATCGGTGGATAAGGCTTCCATAACATGAGTGGTATGATGGGACGATTCTTCGGATCATAGTTCCTACCCCGGTACAAAACTAGGATGTTTATGTGCCTGTATACGATCTTTCCGCCGGATTTTTCCTTTCAAGAACATAATTAATAGTAAGATCAGGAGTACTTTTGATAATAAGATAACCAAAGGAAGAAGAAAGACAGAGTTCTATTTTTGATCTCTAAGACGGTACCTCGAGGTGGAAACATATGTTGTCCATGTCAAGAGTTGGCACTCCCAAGCATTTTATCCTCACTGCCTCGGCTTTCTTCCAATGGTTATGAATGTCATCTATCATGTTGTGAGTGACTCCACCTTTCCCTATATCATCACAAATCGTCAAAATTATAGAAGAGGCCAATAGGTACGAATGATCTCCAGGCTTAAACGAAGTAGCACAAAATGAGGATTAAACAAGCTGCCTTATCCAAAAATTTGACAAATCTACAGTCAATATACCCTGTCATTTATCAGAGATATTAACACAAATATGAAAGGAGAAGTTTCTACCAATTTTAAAAAGCTGCAACATCCTAATAAACAAATCTAGAAAGCCCGAACAATGTATATGAAC
Source organism: Odontarrhena argentea (assembly GCA_900406245.1). Classification (NCBI taxonomy): domain Eukaryota; kingdom Viridiplantae; phylum Streptophyta; class Magnoliopsida; order Brassicales; family Brassicaceae; genus Odontarrhena; species Odontarrhena argentea. The sequence continues at coordinate 9,748 of OVAF01000553.1, read as the reverse complement.
AGAAGTTCTCGATTCATCAAACAATTCTTCATCTTCAAGCCTCAAGAAATAATAATGATTTATAAACCAAAGTCTTTACAGAAAGAAACTACAGTCAAAGGTTAAAGCTTGAGCAAAACGTTCATTACTTCAACCAAATTAAGATCAAGAGAAACGTTAGGTTTGAGGAACATAAAGAAAAGATTAAAGGTTTGACACGACGTTAGCATCGAAGTATGTAACTTGTACACCTGGTGTCAAAATAGCAACGACAAAGCAAATGCACAACAAGCCGAAGTAATTGGAAAGAGATACTACAAGAAAATTTGATGAAAGATTTAAGATTATGATTAGGAATGAGTAGGAGGCATATAAAGTGAAAGTTAAAGAGGTAAAAAGGCTTCTTGAGTTATCATAATGGAGATAACTTGTTGTACTAGCCTCCATTTTATCTCAATACAACTATCTAAAAGGTGCAAAATCCCAATATAACGGACGAACAGAAGTTCAAAATTCTGAAGCTGACATATTCATCAAACCGACACTTAATCACCTTCATCACAATGAATTTTATAAACCAAAGTCCTACAAGCAAGAAAGCTTAAAGCTTTATCACAATGCCTAGCATAAAATCACAAAGCAACGTTTGGGAAAGAAGGTTAATACCAAGATTAATCTGCCGTGAACAATCATTATGACGATACCGTTCAACAAGCTCCGCCACTTCTTCCTCTGTCAAAGGCTCGCCGAGAACCTTCTCTCTCTCCTCCGCCCATTGGCTCTGATCATCCTCCGACGAAGCCGGCGCAGAAGTCCCCGTCCATTTCCGGTCCAATCGACCCGGTCCGAATGGAGAAAACCGTTTCGGTTCACGGAATCCAATAGGTTCAATATCCGGGTTGGTTTCTGAGTACGAATACCTAAAATCGAAAGGGAGGTCTGAAGTCACCGGCACCGTCGGGTAATTTACCGGCTCCGGCGACTTCTCCTGCTGGGTTTTCTTCTTCTTCTTCGTCTCACTCAGAGGTTTAGTGGGTTTTGAGAGAGGTGAAAATGGAGGATCATAGTAATCTGTAGACAGAAATCGAGCTCCGAGATTACAGAGCAACAAAAACGAATCTTTTGGCTCTTTCGCAAGAGTTAAGCTCCTGCGAACTGTAAGCATTCGGAGAAAATGAAACACTCTTTTAAGTTTGTCTCGAAGGCTTCTACTGTTCTACACTTAAAAACTTCGTAATTTTTATATGGCATGACAACAATCTTTCACCAACTATAATTTGCCAAAAAGACTCTTAACTTTCACAGAATTGTGATAATGAGACAAGTGAGAATTTTCAGGTTACATGTTACAATAGCAAAATCATTTCTCTTTCAGAGAATTTTTCCCAAAGTTCTCTTCTTTAAATCTTCTTTGATCATTAACCATGGATTCAAAAACATCCAACATGTTATCTAAACTTTCAGGATCTTCACCCATCTCTTTCATCGCGTGTACAATACTCTCTATAGTCGATAAACATCCTGTTCTTGGCTGTCGTCGAACTTCTCCGTATAAACTTGTACCTTCTAATTCTAGCTTCACATGACTACGCAAAAACTTCAGCCATGGATTCTCAAGGTAAATTCTTCTTGCCTTTGACCATGTCCCATCAAGAACAATCAGATTCCTTAGCTTCGTGTCTCCCTCTGTAAGTTCATCGATCTTCACCGATGCTTCGCTAGGGAACAACAAAGCTGATCTAGGAGGAACCTCGAGCTCAAATTCTAGCTTTCCTTCCGAGATTTTTGTCACCACAAACCCTTTTGCCAAGACATCCATGGCAGCAGGAGAAGCCAGTATTTGATCAAAACTAGGATTCTCCAAATTGGTTCCAAGCATCAAAGAGTGTGAGACATTGCAGATAACACCTCTTTGGTTCATAGAAATTCTGATCAAATCCTCTGATCTATTTTCCAAACAAGAAACTTCACCAAAATGCTGAGAAAACTTCAAACTTTCACCAATTTTCAAGCTTCCATGATCAACCTTCTTCTCAGATTCTAAATTATCCACATTGGTAGTACTACCTAACTTTGAGCAATCATCAAGTTCCAGGTAATCAGAATCCAAACCACTCGTGCCAATCTTATCAGATCCAATCACCCTAATAAAGAACTCAGCCTCGTGATGTACATCGCAAACGGTGGTGACACTGACATTCTTAAGCCCTATTCTAGCGATTCGAGCTGAATTAAGAGCATGTTTCGTCTCGAGGCTGTGCTGTAGAATAGTAACACTGACCTGATTATCAAGACACGGAGATCTCATCCGCTTGCAGAGACAGAGCTGAGTAGGTTTAGCGCAAGACGGGCAAGTTGGTCGCTTAGACTCCATTTTTAGGGTTTTCGAAACCCTCAAACCTTGACATCGAACAACACAACCGGTGAAGTTAGTTCGAGACAGGAATAGCTGAGACCGGGCCACCACATGGCCCATCATCATCTGTCCTGATGAGTCGAAACTGAGAGGAAGAGGAAGATGAGAGAGATTGTTAGATTTCAGATAAACAAAAGTAAACCGATCTAAACCGGGAATGAAATTAAATAATAAAAGAATAAAATAGTGGATCCGATAAAAGGAAGACTTTGGTTGTAGGAGAGAAAAAGGAAAGGGGTGAGATCTGAAGGAAGAAGAAGGGTGGAAGCAGATAACATGTCTGCGATTGTTTGCGGGAAGAGATCTCTGTTCGAGGACTTGACCGCTTCTTCTTCATCACCTCCCGTCTCCAAAAAACTCCGTTACTTCTCTTCTTCTTCTTCTCCCTCTCGTTTTTCTCCTTCTTCGCTTCTTCTCGATCATCTCGCCGCCATCTTCCCTGACATGGATAAACAGGTCAGATTCTCGACCTCCTTTGTTGATTTGTTTACTTGATCAGATGATCGATTGTCTATCTAATTTTGTGATTTATTGAATTTGTAATCGCATGTCTTTGATTTGGGAATTAATTAGTGGAGATACCATTTGTGATGGTTAGGTTCTTGAGAGGGCAATCGAGGAATGTGGAGATGATCTTGATTCAGCGATTAGATGTTTGAATCAGCTTCGACTAGAATCTGCAATTACCAACAATTCAGAATCCTCTGCTGCTAACCAATCCCAGGAGCCGGTTGTTGAGGCTCAGCAGCAAGGATCAGCCGTTAAAGAGGAAGTCTTGAACTTGGATGGTACGGAGTGGGTTGACCTTTTCGTTAGTGAGATGATGAATGCTTCCGACATGGAGGACGCTAAAGTCCGTGCTGCTAGAGCCTTGGAAGCATTCGAGAAGTCTGTCAATGCACGTGCTGGTTCCGAAGCAATCCAACAAGAAAACTCGATGCTCAGGCAGAAATTAGAAGCCACTGTCCAGGAAAACAGCTTGCTCAAACGAGCGGTTGTGATGCAACAGAAGAGGCAGAAAGAATCTGAAGATCAGAGTCAGGAATTGCAGCATCTGAGGCAGCTTGTGACTCAATACCAGCAACAGTTGACAACTCTCGAGGTCAACAACTATGCTCTCACGCTTCATCTCAAACAAGCGCAGCAGAATAGCTCCATCCCGGGAAGGTACCATCCAGACGTCTTCTAATGCTTTGTCAGAGGGTCGTATATGTCTCTTTCCGTTTCCTTTGTGTGTTTCTCTGTTTATTTATTTGCGACTTACATAGCTACGAAGTCTGGAACCATTGATATATATTGTGTTATGTTATCTTTAGAAATTGGAAGATCTGAAATCTGATAAGCCAAAAAGACAAACTAAATTTATGTAATGTGTTGTACATAATAAGGAATCATTTAATCCAAGAGTATCCATTGATTCATTTGCAGAAGGTAACATAATGTGTAGATAAAACTTATCTTCTTGTGTATACCATTGATTCATTTCCCAACGATAACATAATGTGTAATTTTACAGCAGCTACAAACCTGAATTATGATGAATTTACAAACAGATAAACTAATAGTAGTGGAGTTTTCAACGGTGTTACATAAAACTTTCTCCTAGCAAACAGATATCTGAGGAACATACAGTTAAAGTTTGATTGGGTCTAGCACTTCTCTGGTCTTTGGTACTTTGGAGGCAGAGAAGGACATTTTTCGTTCATGTGTGCATATGGTTCCATAGTGTTGTAACCAGGAAGTTCCATTCTGTATTTACCGAGAATTTGACAGTAAGGAAGCTTCACATTGTCATTGTCGTTGCACCATTTAGGAAGACGGCTTGCATTGTTCTCGAAAAAGTTGAGACTGTAAGCATCTTTGATCTGTACATTGGAAAGGGCACATTAGAGAAGGTTAAAAACATGTTCTTGCTTAAGGAAAGGAGGGTAAACAGAATAACTTACTGTGAATTCCGTGACTTGGATAGAATTAGCCAATGAACCGAACAGGCCAGCTTCTTTGTACATTTCAAGGATGAAAGCAATGCACGAGGTTGATTTACCATCGCTGTATACCCAATTGTCTTGTTCTGGAATTGCTAGTAACTCGTCAAACGAGGATCCACGCTTTTCCACTTCAACCAATATATCAGCAAGATCAAGACCCTGCACGAAGGAGTGAAAGAAGAAAGACAATGAACAAAGTAAAAAAATTGAAGCAGAGAAAGGATGCAGAGTTAGATACAGGAGTAAAAGATGAAAGAGTACAGAAGGATCATGTCAGATGAGAATAAGCACTACATGAACGTTTTCTTCTAATGTAGATGTTAACAGATTACGGTGATTATAACAATCAAACAAAATGGCTTTTATCAATGAAGAGGAGATTGAAAGGTATACGGAACCAAATACACAAATCATACTACCTTAGTTCCGAGTCGCTTGTTCAAGGCTTCATTCCACATGTTGGCGGCATAATCAGGCTGAAATTTGCTCCAAACAGTCATAACAGAAGCAACCTGAGGAAAAATGTTTGAAAATAATTCCATTACAAGTGTATTTTTATTATCAAGACTATGATCGTGAGAAATGAAGAAACTTACAAGATGAGCATCTAGAGGAGGTGGGTAGTTTCCACTGACTGTATCAATCCAGGGGAAGATCAAGTTGTGATATCCATAAGGTTTTCCCTCCATACTGCGAGCATATTCCCACGCAGCAGTTTCATTGAATTTAGCACGGACATCAGGGTGCAGAGGTAGCAATGCAATATGAGGATTCGAGTCATCCTTGTTTTGTTCAAACTCCCACCACTGCTCCCATGGTAATACAGCTATTACATCTTCTCCCTGTGATAAAAGAAAAAAACAGTTCAACAACTGAAGTTTCTAGTAGATAAACCTTAACTCTAAGGCAGCACTTTGAAGAGTTATTACCTTTTCGTTTTCATTTCCAGACTCACCAACCCATAGCTTCCCTTCGGAGTCTCTCAAGAAGACAGCGGAATGACCAGCATATGCCCCGCTCACCCATTTCTCAAGGGTCTCGAAACCACCCCACCGTCCACGGATCTTTGAAAGAGCTAGTAGATCCCCAGATTGGATATGATCAGTTGTAACATTTGTAACCCATGGTTGAGGACGAGCTTCAAATTTAGCTCCCATATGCTTCTGAAGAAACGCAAGGTTAGAGCTTTCCCCCCAATCGGTATTTGTAAAGAGGGGAAAAACATCCCACAGTGCTTGAAGGGTTCCTAACATCCCTGCGTGCATTAGGAATATTGAAACTCCTTTGTTCTTAACCTGAACCAACAAGTACCCAAAACAGAAGTCATGAGTATATTACAACCCAAACGGAAAAGCCAAAGATATCATATAGTGACATAATTTGAACAGAAGATGACAACAGCTTACATATTCATACTCGGCTTTTCCATTCCACTGTGGAAACTCCACAGTATGCTGTCGCGAAATGAAGTACCACGTCCATGTGACACGATATGGAGTTGCAAAGACATAAAGATCCATACAAGTCCAACTATGCGCCTTATCCGCCTTGAGAAACATAAACAACATAATCAAATTTTAAAATTCATAGATTAAGAGTAGCTTCTAATGCCCTGCAAAAGGCAGAACTAACAATTCTTGATAAGAACAAACAAACAAACAAACCCTCTTTCACACTAGACTAAGCAATTACTCCAGATTCTCATAACTGTCAATCAAACCCGAATTTGAGAAAGAATTAGAAAGAATCTACTAACAAGACAAGAAGGTCAAATGCAGTTCTCAATTTCTCCTAATTGAAGTATGATCATCAAGTTTCAAAAGTCAGAATTGAAGAGGGACCCATACACAAAAACTTCCAAAATCACTCAAATCAGCAACAATGGAGGAATAGAGTAATTCGTCCTCAATTTCACCTGAATGTGAAGAGTGCCTCCACCAAACTCGCCACCAGACTTATTGTGGAACTCCATCCAAGCCTTGTTCTCATAGAAGCAAGACCCTTTCCACTCGACGGAACCGTTCCCTGGACTCGCAGTCCCGATGAAAGTAGGAAGCAAATCGGCGGGGCCATAAAGAGAGTTAACAATCGGCCACGAGACTTGCCTGGGCAAATAAGGAAGCAAGTCGCGAGCGTGAACCGGTGGTTTCACCGATTCGGAATTCGTAACANAGATGACGATGGAGAAGAGAGAGGCGATGATGATGAACAAAGAGGAACGCGATGAGGGAGACGCCATGTCTGTGTGTGTTTTGCGTTGTGCTTCTCTCCACGATTGCTATATTATAATAACTTCCGTATCACAGAGGCAAGTTTTGAGTATTGTGGAAAACAATCGAATCAGCTGTCTTTATTTTTGTAAAAAATAAGATATGTTGTAACTTGTGAAATATATATAGGAGTTCATAATACGTGTCATCTAATTCTCTATAAATTAAGAATTTCAAATTAATTTTTTCAAAAGAGTTGTCAACACTTTTTTTT
>OVAF01000552.1:0-37515 GCA_900406245.1 Odontarrhena argentea | reverse complement strand
CAGGGAGCGGGACTCGATCCCGGGTGCACTGGTGTTGTCTGCCTTCTGTGGACTTACAACCTGCCACTAGGCCAAGACCACTTGTGCGAAAAATATTTTACTTTTGGATTACAATTTTATAATATGTTTATTTAAATTTTTACATGTCAATTAAATGGTATCCAAAATGGTATCCAAAAGGAAAAGCGCATCTTAAACAATATTCAATCAAATGGCCACCATTCAGAAAACAATCGAAATATAGGAACAAGAAACTGAAATTGTTCGTATGCTTTGATAATACAACAAAAGGAACCTGACATAGTCTACTTGTATCAGTGTATGTTAACGTTTTCAAAAAGCTCGTCCTCAAAACAGAAACCAAAGTATTACAACATTACCAAACTACAAAAGACCAAGCAGTACGATCTAGAGTGCATAGTAGTAACCGAGCACGAGAAGCATCAGAGCCAAAAGAGCAGCAGGAATTGCCCAAACCCAGTAGTTACTTGACTTCTTATGCTTCAGGCTCGGTCTTGGTAGAGGAGTTTTTAGTCCCCTTCTCTGAATCCTATTCCTTATCTGTTTCTTCCCTTTTGAGACTTTCTCTTCCACAGGGTTCTCCTTTTCTTCATCTTCTACCTCATCTTTCTCTGGTTCAGAAGCTTCTGGAACTTCCTGAAGCTCTACAGCAGCGTCTCCAGCTGTCTTCTTCGCTTTCCTCTCACGTTCCTGAAAGACAGAGACAGAAGATGTCATTATCCAGAGATTTTAGTGGATGGTGAATGAAGAATGGCCAAGTCATTTTTAGGATATAGTGTAATTTCCTTTTCTTTCTTCTCAGCTTCCTTTTGAGCTCTTATAGCTGCTTTTGCCGCAGCTTTTTCCGCCTGCTTCTTTTTTCTTTCCATGGCTTGCTTGGCTTTTGCAATCTCTTCTTGCCTTCTCATCTCTTTCAGCGTAGCTTCATCAACCACTTTTGTCTCTTCCTTTTGCAGTTTTCCAAGTCCATATACTTCATCATCATCATCAGATTTGGGTTTTGCTTCCTTTGCTTTTCTGGTATCTTTAGCTTTGTTTCCAGATGCTTTCTCAGGAACACTAACATCTGACTTTGGAGCAGAAACTGGTTCCTCTGTAGGCTTTTTTGTGCTAGCTTTAGTCACAATCTCTGTTTCAGAAGGCATTGGCTTTGACGAGGGTTCAGGAGCAAGCAGAGGCTTCTCTCCAGGGTTCCTCATACGTCCATCTCGGCTTAGCTGCCTAGCATCCAGCGACGGCAAGAGACGCTTTTCATAATCTTCTCTGAAATTCTTCTCACTGCACCAGAGGGACATGAATTTCTCAACCTGAAAAATGACAAAAGAACCAAAAATGTAAACTATCAGATCACAGTTGTGGAAATTCCAGAGAAAGTAGTAGTTTGTTAACAAAGAGCAGACCTCCGTATGAGAGAGCGCCTCAAGTTCTTCAACTTTCTTTTGAGCAACCAAGTCTCTAGCTTTGTTCAATACAGCACGGCTTTGATAAAAGTTTCCATTCTGTGTAACAAAAATTACACAGAGTATCTTAGTTGGCACAAATCATTTCTTACCACAGAAAATGCTCCAAAAGTTCTAGAATGCTAAGCACATATTGAAAAAGTCGAATCCAGAATCAGGATTACAAAAAGGTCAAATACCGTTGCATCACGTTGCTTCCTGAGCTCCTGAGAGCTGGAAAAGATGTTATCCCTCTTCTCAGTCACAAGTTTCAGCTCATCTTCTAGCACTTGAATATCGTCTTTCGAAGCTTTTATCTTTTCACTCAGCTCATTAATCCTAGCTGAAACTGCTTGCCGCTCCTTTTTTACTCCATCCAAACCAGAACCCATAGACTAGAAGTAGAGAACATCACAGAACCAAATGAAATTGTTCTTTCTTTATTTGTGCATGAGAGCCTACAAACTTTAAGTACCATTTCGTTTACCTTAACTTGATCTTGGATGTCTTCTTTATGACCCAAAGACTCCTTAATTTTGGCTCTCAATGCCGCATTAGCAATGACCTTATCCCTTGTCCCTTCAAGCTGCCTAATCTCTTTGAGGAGCTGCTTCTCCTCATTTAACGTATTGCTTTCGTGTTGAATACGATATTCATAGCTGTATATCTTCGATATTACCAACACAAGAGACTTAGCAACCAGAAGAACTGAAACAGAATTGAAATCAAGCTGGAAATGTAAATCATACCATATCATTCAACTCTTGTTCAGACGAACAAATAGCAGGCCCACGAGTCCCACCGTCATTGCTCCTCAACTTTCCAAGTGCCTGCTGCAACGGCTCCATTTCTTTTCTCTTCTCATCGAACTTGCTATTATATCCCTTACGCTCAGATTTCAACGGCTCCAGAAGATCGAATAACTCAGATTTCTCAGCCTAAGCAACACAAGTATTTCCAAATCACAACCATACCCAGAAATTTGTGAAAATCCACTTGGGAATAAGTTTCAAACTTACCCTTTTGGCTTTCAACTGCTCGAAAATCACAGCTCGAGCACGGTTCAACTTGTGCTGCTCCTTGTCAAGTAGATCAAACTTAGCCTTGATCTTGGGATCCTCGTAAGAGCGTTGTTTGACAAAGTAGAAAGAATGTTGCTTCTTCTCAGCAGGCCACTCTTCAGAGACATCTTTGGGACCATCAGATATGGGTACTTCAGTTTTGCTTGGCTCATCGTGTGAACCAAACGTGATGGAGACTTTATCTCCTTTAGTCTGATCCACTTTACCCTCCAATGGTGTTGGAGCAACCTCGAATCCGTCAGAATTTCCCACCATTGTTGAACTCAAAGACTGAACCTCACGGAACAGAGGATTCTAATAAAAAAACAACAAACATTATAGTGTTAGGACGATCCATCACAATTTGTAAAGTCGCGATCTTCAAGTAAACTATGCAGATTGATCATTAAAACAAACTTAAAGATTGCAAATCCAGAATCGCGATACACAAAAAGACGAATTCGATGATACAAAAGTCAAATTGAAATCAAAAGTCAAGAAAATCAAATAGATGATGATTGAATTACGATCAGCAATCAACCAATAATGGAAAGAAAACCAAAAAACCTAAATCGGGGAAGGAAGAAGAAAAGCATAGGTTACCGTGAAAGGGATCAAGAAGTCGAAATCTGGAGTTGGTTGCACACGAATTAACTCTCTTATTTGGGACTACTCGTAGAGTAGCATTTAATTAATTTTTGGAATATTCATTCATTACTTACATGTTGAATATTCGGGAATTAAAATTTAAAAACCGGTTACTTTCCAAAATTGTCAAGTTATAAATTTTTCAAGATCTTGATTCTGGTTAGTTCACTTTTCAGTTTTACACAACTAAATCTTGACCACTCTTAATAATGACTCAACCAAAAGAACAGTATCATCGTACTTGTGTGTTGTGGCTCTAGGAGATGATACATGTCATTTCTCTAATTATCATGTTACAAAAGTTCGATTCATAAAATATAATGGGAGACCGGATGTTGTAGCTTAACCAAAAACTCCACATCACATGGGAACATCTGGATCCAACCTTCTCTGTATAGCAGCTGCACCCTGTGTGTATTAGATTGATCTGTAAATGTTACGTTCATGATGGAAAAAAAAAACTGAGGAAGGGAAGAAAAGGGTTTTTGTATCAAACCTCCATGTCCCCAATCTTGTATAAGTACACCATTTCTTCCTTTAGCCGAGCTTGCTCTTTCATAGCTTGTGCCTGCCATTCGATGATAATTAACGTCAGATTTTGTGTAAGTAACAAGACTCAGGCAAAAGAAACAGAGGAAACTGACCATTCCGCCTTCCATTGATCGCTTTAGAGCTAATACTTCTTCTTCCTTCTGCTTTTCGCGTGCTTCCTGCATCTCTAGCCTGAAACAAGCACACAAACAAAAATACCTTGTGAGCTATGCATCTAAAGTAATACTGCAATCTGCAATGTAGCAAGAATCTTTGGTAACTTACCTGCGTTGCTCCTCGTCATTGAACACAGTACGTTCACTCTGCCCAGCCTTCTTCATACCCTTTTTAATCTCCTTTTCCAACTTACGTCTATAATAACCATCAATATCGTAATATCTGCAAAGTTCAGATATTTGAGGCTAAATACCAGATGGAAAACTAATCGTAACCAGAAGATCAATACATCCACAACAAAAGATAACTTACTTTTTGGAAGTAAATGTACCAGTGTTGTGATCTTCCATAAAACTGCATAAAAATCAATTCCCCAACATTACAATGCCGCAAGAACTTCAAATGAACATAAGCTAGATCAAAGCATAAATCACGGTACATACTCTTTAAACATTTTCTTCTCTTCCCAAGATGGCAGGCTTTCCAAGTTAACCTTTTGGAGCAAACATATTAACCAAATCAGTTCACAGATGGCAAAAACAGGGATAAGGTTCATTAGAACATCTACAACTGTTATCGGTTTCAATTCCGAAGCAAAACAGAAACATAGGATATAGGGTGTCGAGTATTGTAAATATACCTCTTTTACTTCAAGCAACCATGCAGTGAACTCTGGTCGTTTATTCCTACACATGAGTAATCAACCACTTCAATATCTAACATCAGTAAACGCAAGCAAGCCTAAATCACCAAAACTTTGGATCTACATCTCCACAAGACGGACTACAATCACATTCAACATAACACAGCTCCATTAAAGAGCTCAAGACAGAGTGTTTACCACATATCAGTTTCTCTGATGATACCATACTTTCCCCAAGACTCAGTGACGGCTCCTTTCTTCCCTTTCTCAGACTTCTTCTTCTTCTTCTTCTCCTTCCTCTTCCTATCTCCATCACCTCCTTTCTCAGACTTCCTCCTCTTCTTCTTCTCTTTCTCACGTTTTCTTCTCTTCCTCTCTCTCTCCTCCCTCTCTCTTCTCTTCCTCTTCCTCCTCCTCCGCTCATCCTCACTCTCACTCTCCTCAGAATCAGACGAATATTCCGACTCCGATTCCGATTCTGAATCCGAGCTACTACTCGAATCATCACGGTGTCTTCTTCTCCGAGATTTCCGATCTGACTTCCTTCTCCCTCTACTTCTTCTACTTCTCCGTCTCTCATCAGACTCGCTACCACTTTCCAAACCCGAGCCAGAATCAGACTCTTTGCCGTCTTTTGATTTCCTCTTGGATTCACGTCGACTCACATCTTCTTCTTCGCGGACCTCCTTTCCCAGACCCCGGGTTGATTTTCCTCTGTAGTCTCTGTCCTCAACATCGCCCTTCGCTATCTCCGGCGGAGAACCGTCGTGGTCTCTTCCCATCTCGCTAAATCGCCGGCTAGGGCCTCGATCCAAGGCGTAATGATCCGTTTAAAAATCCGAGTGCTTTAAATTAAACCGGGCCATAATTGATAAACGCCCATTAGTAAGAATTCTAATATTGTCTTAAACGAAAGCCCATTAGTAAAGTGGCCCATGATGCAACAAGTGAAAGTTTACCGTCGAGTTTGTCAAAAATACAAGTAGAGGTTCACAAGTTAAATTTCCAGCTAAAACAAACATTAGACAATCCTTAAGCACCACAAGAATATACAAACCTAAAAAAGAAAAAAAAATGATATACACATGTTGACAATGTAAAGCTTTTCCATGAATCATTATATTCATCAATCAAACAATAGCCGCAAGAACGTGTACCAATTCATATGACTTAGGAACTCTAAGCACAACATCATACCACTCAATCTTACCCCAAATCTTGTATAACTCGTGTTTTTCAAGCGTGATTTCTGCGCACCAAATCATTTTGTTCTTATAGCCACTGGAAGGCACAAACGTGTCCCATAGAACAACCATCTTTCCACCATAATCCGCAAAGTTAATATGACTTGAGCAAAGAAACTTAGATAAACACTCTAAACCCTTCAGTTTTTTCCAGAGTCTTTCTCTGGAGTCATACCATTTAAACTGCTTTTCACTATAACATAACAATATATCATTTATCACACAATAAGATACCCATCCCCGACCCATATCCATATCCATTTCTACCTCATCCCATTTACCTTCTTTCGGGTTGTAAGCCACATGACTCGCACCCCCAAACAAGTGGAATTTTCCTTCGATAGCTACGCTTTTGTAGATAAGCTTCTCGCATCTCTCAGTGGCAGGACTTGCTACACACTCCCAAGTTTGGGTCTTTGGGTCGTATACCTCAATACAATTTAATGAAATGCACTCTTCGCAACCTCCAGCTACATATATTTTCCCATCGAGAACGCTAACAGTGGGGTAGTTTCGAGCGGCGAGCCACCCGCATAGGTGGAGCTTTGTGCCATGTGTCACACTGGCAATCCAAGAACGAGACGCTAGAGGAAGGCGCATCGCTGAGGGGCCCTCCAATAGCGTAAATATTAGAATCAACCGCGACAAGACTCGACCAATGAGCAGGAGGAGCATCACTAGATTGGATTGGGGCCAATACATGACCGCTTGAGAAACTGGTTAGTTTTCGATCAGGTATCCGACAAAGGGTGAACCATCGGAGGCTAGAGTCTGTAAGTAAACGTAAGCATACATAGAGACAACTCTCGGTGCGGCCAAGGGAAGAGCGGGTCTGATAAAGCTCACGGGAAGCAACAAGAGAGCGGAAACGTTTGGAAACAAGGGCGAAAGTTGGGTAATACAATCTCGAAATGCGGCTTAGAGTGCTCAAGAGTATGTCATCGGGAAGAGACAGAGTATTGGGTGGTAACGTCTTCTTCTGTTCATGTGGTGGTTCTTGGCCGATCATGGCGACGGAAAAGTCAATGAAATCTTCTTTAGTCGGAGAACAATTCCACGCGGTGCTTAAATTGGTAGATGGGAGTTTGTATTATTCAACTCTTTAGTGTGTTTTTATTCGATGTTGTCTTTTTTTCTTTATTATTATCTTTGTGACTTTTGGTTTTGGTCTACATAGGAAAATATATAAAAAGAAAATGTTGCGTTGGAACCGTCGGTGGCTATTTTTACCGTTGAATCTTTTCAGTCATAATCAATTATATTTTTTGTGCATTTAAATATAAGTAACTTGATCACCTTATGTTCGATTGTATGAACAAAGGATCTCGAAGTAATTTTAAAGACATTTTCATCAGTTGCCACCGCAAGTGAATGCATGTTTAAGGGTGAAATAATGCCAAGTCTTAAAACCGAACTGGACGGAGGAAAAACTTTAACATAATGTTACCAGTTCGTCCGTAGGTGCGCCTGGAATCCTTGACTAAGTACAGGCCATTGTAAGTGTAACGTTTTCCTCTGCAACCAGATCTCTTAATTCCATGTATGACTAACATGCTTCTGGAATTTCATACTATTGTACAAATTAAGCGCGGTTGATTTTGACAAGATTTTGGTCTTCTAACAATTTGGGATCATTTGTGGCGACGTAACCTCCTTCACCAATGTAAATCATCAAATGAGCAGATGACCTATCATCATATCCACTACCGTCGGACATAACAATACTAGTAGGTGTTACATGAGAGACAAGTGACAAAATGAACAAAATTCTATATTTTTGCATCTTAATTATACACTTAGAGCATTTCCAACATCTTAAAAGTGAGAATCTTATGATTAAATAAGGTTATAATTGATGATTAAATAAACTAATTAATCTACTAAGACACTCTAATCAAAAGACACATCCACTAGAGATCTTTAATGTGGTGTCTAAAGGCACTTCCACAAATTGTTGAGATATATTTGTTGACATCTCAACTCTAGTTCGGGTTTCGTAACTCCTTTTTCTCAATCCATTTTTTTAAGAGGCATACATACTTATATCAAACATAAACTTACCAGTTACCGGGATATTATACTCGATAGGTTTATTGATGATCACGGCCTTTAACTAGTATTCGTTATACATTTCTTTTCCCGACATTCTCTCTAAGAATCTACGCCAACCTTACATAACTCGGGTTAGCCTAGCACTTTTCAATCGTCCATTAACCCAATCTCTTGCAAGACGTACGTAATGAGATTCTGTTTGGCATTTGGCATGTGTTTTTCAAGACAAAACTAAAAAACGACTGTGTTCACATGTTTCTAGAGCATAGATGTGGATCAGGAACATACATACACAACTATGTATAAAAATGTTATGTATAGTTGAAGCAATACAACAGATACAATAGGGCCTGCAATCATTGACCTTAAGTACAACCAATAGCTCTTTGATCAGGCAAGCTATTTACATCAGACTGTACAAAAACGAGAGCCAGGATAATAAACAAGAAATGACTCAGAACAAAAGGAGACATAGGAGAATGCAACACAGGAAGAAGATCGATACCCGATGCAGAGACTTCTCTAGCTGCACCATTCTCTGGTTGTTGTTCCCACGGTTGTGTTGGTAAGGGTGAGGCAAAGTGTTTGTAAACGTTCCAAATATCCTCGTGTAGACCATGTCCCCAAACATCCCAATCACTGGGTACAAGAAACTCATCATGACTGCATTGGCGAGATCATTTGATGGTTCGGTTACAGTGAAGCCACCGTAATGAGGAGGAGAGTGAGCCTGATGATGGTGATGTCGCAAGCTTGGGTTGATAGATGAAGCTGAACTGATCAGATTGTTTAAAGGAGATGAAGTGGGTCTTCGAGGAATCATCATAGTTTCTGATGACGAGGACGACATGCCTCTTCCGTAAAGAGGAACCAAAGCACCGATGGAGACGTTAGATTTGCAGACAGGGCAGTTTTGTTGGTCACTAACAGATACAGAAGACGATTTTTGCACATCTAACCATCTGTAAATGCAAGGCCAGCAGAAAAGATGACCGCAGAGAGTGACAACTGGATCATGTGCCGAGTCTAGACAAATGTTGCAATCGAAACAGCCAGTTTCGTTAGAACGAACATCCTTTGGGACCGTGACGAGATCTGGCTTTTGTGTCAATACAAATCCATCACCATGAGCTCGTTGAGCGTCGAACCTGAAGATGTTGCCTTCCATGGAGGTAGTAAAATCCTGATTCAGGGAAAAAAACCAAGAAAATCAACAAAATGAAAGAGAAGATTCATCAACAAGAGCAAGATTTGATACAAACGCGAATGGTTCACCTATGAGGACTGCCTAATGCACATCCCCAGGTTATGTTTCCTAAATCCAGAAATTGGATACTTGCAATACCGTAAATCCTCAAATTGCATTCATCAAAATCCTAATTGAGATAAGAATCACAGAAACCGATTCAGACAACGAGACAGAACTCACCGTGTCGGAGATGAACGAAGACGACGATGATTTCTTAAAACTTGTAATCGCTAAGGACGAAGAGAGAGATCTCAGGAATTTGATACGCTTTGGTGATGATCTATAATAATGGTGACGACCACGATAATCATTCACGACTTGTTCTTACCCTACCAATCATTTCATACAAATTTATTAATAAAACAGATATTTAACTTGTGATGTCGTTTTCAAACAAAGTAGCACTGATGAGGATAATACCAAACTGAACACTTAAAAATTACATTGAAACGAAACAAACAATAAACTAACGTCACCAAAAAAAACAAAAAATTTAGATTAATAACCAAATTGTTCAATATCATTCTTTAATTTTAGACCCTACTCAAAACTGATGGTAAATTTCTAATTTGTTACAACAGCATTACATCTGTTTTTACCAAATTATAATTTACACTTAAACCTCAAAAGCATACCAGAGGCTTCTCAGTAGCTCCAGCCAACTTCCGCATGGGTGGAGTTATGCTTCAACTTACTCTTCCTTCGTCTCTTCTTCGAACTCGTTTCCTTATCCTCGTCATCCACAACCCTCTTTTTCTTCTTCGAACTCGTTTCTTTTTCCCCTTCTTCGTTGATTCCCTTCTTGCTCTTCTTCTTCTTCTTTCGAGACGAGTCTTTTGTTTTAATACCAGGAGTGTCTACTACTGGAGTTATGTCTCCATTTGTGGTATTCCCTCTTGGGAACGAACCTTCTTCATCTTCGTCGAGCTGCCAATTGCAGAAGAGTCCGCCATTGCTTTTGTCGTTACTCGACATTGGCAATGGCTCTCCTGCTCCAGGAAGCAAGCTGTTGAAAGTCACATCCCCGTTTCTCCCTCCTTTGCGCTCTAACAGAATCCGGTCCGGTCTGATTATTGTTCCCAGGATGCTTCGGTTTGGTCCTAACGCTAGTATAGCTTTCGCGTTTGTTAAAGTGGATAAGGCCATTGCAAATGCTGATCGAATCTGTATATAAGAAGACCATCTTAATGAAGATAGAACCAATATAATAATTCAGTTAATAATTTATTCTTAGTTAATAATTCAGTTCAGTCAGTACCTGGAAGTAGTTGAATGAGTTCTTGCCTATGTCATTATCTGGAGTCTGTTATGGAACAAAAGAAAAAACAAGTAAATCTTTTGTCAGAATACATTCTAAGTTTCTTGTTTAACAAAACCAGAGCTTGAAGCGGACCTGTGGATCCTCAATGGAAATGAGCCCTGGCCGGGCAGCGTTCAGGAAACTGGAGAAACAAAGACGAAAAAGGAAAAGATATTTATGTTAACAGACACTATAAAGGTAGAGTTAGATCACAGATGATTTATAGAAATAAGATTAGATAATTTAGATCAGAATCAAGTAAATTAATTTTTCATTATCCATAGTTTACATACCCTTTATTAGACTTCGAAAAAAAACAACCTCCCATCTTGCATGATACACCAACATCTGCAGTGTTTAATTTTCGCCCATAGAAATCAAAGAATTTAACCTACAATAAGAGAAAGAAAAAAGACAGATTTTAGCCAACAGATGGAGTCATATAATCAAGGGTTTGAGTCCGCGATGACGAAGGCATACCAATAAAACTCCCAAGTTATGCTCTGGTGGGCTCCGACCATCTTTAAGGTACTGTTTCATGAAAGAATTAAAGGTACAAGGTAAGTCCACTTTGGAGATTTTTTTATTAGAAAGGGATAGATGTGATAATGCAATATTCAAGAAATTACTTTACCTTGAGAAATGCAATGAGCATTGCTAGAAGTGCATATGAACCAATTCCACCACTGTACACCTGCAAAATACATTAAAGACAATTATTGAATGATTGGCACCGTGAAGCAGGAAGGAAAGGTAGAGTATTTTCCAGACCTCATTTAGTTCTCTCTGCTGTAGAAATACTTTTAAAATTAGACATAATGGTCGAAGAGGAGGCAACCTTAATACAGCGTCCTGAAAAATAATGTAAAATTCTCGTGAGATTACATAGAATGAATCTGATCATTCAGCTGAAATTCCAAAAAATTTGGACAACTATCAGGACTTCTGGATCAACAAGACCAGGTCCATCGGTGAAATATAGCTAAGCAAAGTAGAAATATAGCACAAACCTGTATAAACTCAGCTGCCTTTGGTCCATTTTCCATATCAAAACTGCAAAGCCCAGTGCTAAACTTGATAAGTCATCTTAGCTAACTTCACATAATCCATTCACACAATCATATGTGTGTGTATTTGTTGCAACTACAACACTTTCTCATCAAAGATAAACTAGGTAGCTTTTTTTTGAGGAAATTTAATGAGCCAAATATACAACAGATCCACAAAAATTGCTAGGAAATCAATCTGCCTAGTGCCTACAAGGCTGTAACCAATTAAAGAAAAAGCAGACTGAATCTGAGAAGGAGACTATAAACAGAAAATAATAACCTTAAATCAAATGAAATACTGCTTTTCTTCTCAACAAATTTGATAATTGGTACACGAGCCTTGGCAATTACCTGCACAATGGGAGAGCTAATTATAAGACATAACTCTGACATACTACCATGTTATTAAAGAAAGCCAACGTTACCAGAATATTCTTTGCAATTCCCCTTTGTGACAATGCCCTGGATAGTGCTCGTAGACCTAGTTGAGGATTTGTGATACCTGATTCCAGAATCACCACCTGTATACAGATAAAAGTAAAAAAGATTTAGACATGTTAAATCTCTTCAACACACAAAACTGTACATTATCTTCTAAAAAATACTGTATACAAGGCATAGATCTATGTATTAAGACTCCATTCTTAAAACAACCAAAAGAACATAATTGTTGAGCTTAAGCGCTAAGGTCGTTGTAATTTACATCAAACAACCTGCTCTCATTAAGTTGTTATCACATAATCAACCAAGAAAAAGATGCAAAAGACTACATACTTACATCAATATCACTAGTTGGGAGGTAAAGCCCAGTCCTGTATGATCCGAAAACCTCGACCTGGAACAGAGAATAAACAGGAACTAGAGTTCAACATTTTGAGCTAAAAAATACCCAAGAGAAAGAAACATTGAGCTTTCAAAGGTCGCACCTTGCAATTGGGCCAGATATACTGAATAACACTTCTAACACTATCCATTGCTGCATCACGCTTGGCTTTCTCTTCTAGAGTTGGTAACAAAAAATCGCAGAAATCTACTATCTCTGCCAATGTCAAGATTCAAACTTGTCAACAAACTTCTTCTCGATCAAATTAACAAGAACCTAAACCCAGAACTAGCAAAGACCATGAATACCTTTATGCAACTGAAGCATTGGGATCTGAGAAAAACTATTCTCACTGAACCAGTTACGTTCCAATCTCGAATCCTCTTTTTGTTCATCTTTCTTCCGCTTCTTAATCTTCTTTTTCGACACCACCGGAGTCACAAACTCGTCGCCGTTCTCATTTGTTTCGGCTTCGCCGTGGACGACGAGTGAGAAGAAATCCACAGTAGCTGATTCCACCGGCGTAGTGTCGACGGTGAGATCAGAAATCTCGTTGCGGAAAACAGAATAGTTATGTGTAACGTCATGGGGAGATTGATTCAGAGGCGGCGATTGATTGGAATCTGAGAAGGAAAGGGGAGGTAGTGTGTCGTATACGAAAGCTGGAGCTTCCGTCTTAGCTTGAGACTCCATTAGAGGTCGACGGAAGCTAAATTTGGGGGTTTAGGGTTTCGTAGCCGCCGGGAAGGAGTTCCTAACTAAAACATTAATGTCGGAAAGACAGTAGGAAGGGAAAATTTTTTAATTATTATTTTTCTTTTTTTTTAAAAAGGAAAAATAGAGTTAGGAGAAAATAAATTTGTTATTATTTTATATCATCCGAATAATATTTTACTGTTTTATTGGCTTAAAAATGAACAATTGGAAGTGTTCAAATTGGTACTCCTACTTAAAGTGATTTATATCTTATATAATAAAGTAAAGTTTTCACAAAACTAAAGAGTTGAGAGGCTGTCATGTGTACTTTTGACCATTAAAGATTTTATTAATTTATTTTTATTATCATATTGCAAGAAAACTATTTAGTCATTCGTATTTTAGAAATAACAACAATTTAATTAAATTGAGTTAAATACAAAGAATTCCTACACCAATGAGTTATGGTTTTCATGTTTCTTTCTTTATTTTAACACTCTAATAATGTTTAATGTCAGTATTATTATTTGAAAACTTGAAACCAATATTTATCAAAATAAATACATGATCATACTCTTTTTCATTCTATTGAAAATTTAAATTATGTAGGAAATGATTGCTATAATTTTATTTTGGCATTTCAATTAGTTTTTTTTTTTTTTTTTTGGTCGGAGGCATTTCAATTAGTTATATTACATTTTATATTTAAAATGACAAAGAAATTAAAAAAACTCATAAAATTGTATGCCTAAAATGGACCTCTGAATCACTTAAAATCTAATTGTACAAAATTCGGACATCTCAACCAATTTTCCTATAGCGAAAAATAATGCATTAAACATTTTAAAATATGCAACGAAATTAAAATGTTTGTGTTATTTTTACTAAAAAAGTATTTTGTTAAAATATGGACAAAAACAAACAAACAAACCATCTTTCGGTTATAAAAACACTCCTAAAAAACATTGTCTAAAACTAAATTTATAATATATCATATTTTTACCAATATTCGTGATGCTAAAAATGATTATATTCAAGAAAAATATTCCACGCGTTGCGTGGATGTTCTCTAGTATATATATATTGTACTTCGACTAGCAGAACACTTTCACTAACACAAAGGTGACAAAGCTTTGATAGACTACTATTGTTTCCGGTGCCAATCTGAACATTTTCGATTACATTACATCTATGTACTAAAAAAACTACAATTTCAACAAGACATCTCGGAGCTAAAGAGGGCCTTCTTTTTTTCTGCTACAAGTTTAATCCTACATACTTATATTCCACTATACCCTTACTCAGAATCCTGACTCAGCTTAACTTAATAGTGTAAATGTATATATCATATCACTCTCTTCTCACTGGTAATGAAGACGATCTCGAGAGTGATTCCATATGTTCTGTTCTTGACTCCGGGGTCGTTGCTGAAGAAATGGAGACACAAGGCCGAAGAAGAGGTGTTCCAACTCTACTTGAAGATTCATTAGGTAAAGAAGCAGAAGCGGTCCGAGGTTGAATTGGTTGCAACTCAAGCTCGATACCTTGTTGTCGTTGCTGTTGTTGTTGTTCACGATAAGTTTCAGCAACATCGAGCACTTGATGGTCATATTCTTCAATAGATGCAACCGTGCTTGTTTCTGTCCTAACAGTGGAATCATCGCCATAATAACCGTGTCTTCGTTTCTTTCTGGTTGCTTTTCCCCAACCGCGAATTGTCTCTCTAATCCTCTGAGGTATCAGAGCGGCTTTATAATTCGTTCCCATCTGCAATCAAACAAATGTGACAACAAAACCCAATCATACTCTAGGAGTTTACAGAAACTATCAAAAAGCTTATCTAACAGCTTTGCTCATTACCTGAGCTACCAGTGCGTATAGTGGCAACGTGCTGTAACTGCAAAGAAACTGTCCAGCAAACCTACAAAGAAGAAACCAGTTAGATTAAAGTATGAGACACTACACAGCAGTTGAGGACTAAACAAGGGAGGAAACATGTTTCAATTACCCTAAAATAAGCCGGAAGTAAACAAGGAGATGATTCTTAAGGAAGCAAGAGCTGTAGCCAAACTGCCACTGAAGAAAATTAAGACCAAATGTATTGTCAGTTCCACACCAAACAAATGTATTGAAGTCTCCGAAAGTTCAATGCGGTATATGGTTCATTTGTCATACCCAGAACCAGAAGAACGATGCCAGCTCAAACGAATTCTGTTTTAGAAGGAAACCAAGCTGTTAGTTTTCCTAGACTGAGAAATTGTTTCTCTACAAAGAACGCTGCTGAAGCTTTTGCAAACCTGGAACAGAATAAAGTGGATAAGGGACAAGAGTAGTTCTGGTTTGTTGAACCAGAAAAGTTCATCCCGAGGTCTGAGCTTCACTCCGGAAGGATATTCTGTTAAACCAGCATTCTCCAACGCCAAAGTAGCTATTACGTGTTGCAACTTGGCCCCAACCAGAAGAACAAGCTGATAAAACAGGGAGAAACTTTACTAAGCTATGTATGTTTCAAAACAGAAAGCAAGAATCCTGAAATGTAATTCTTACAGTAACGGGGATGATTGCGATCCAGAAATAGAGATTCGACCCTGCGGTATCAGAAGCCAATATTTAAAACCAAATCCTTGTAATATGAAGATATATCTCACAACTGAACAGTAAGAAAAGCAGGAATGATCATCTGTCTTTTCGCTTAGTCATACCTTTTATGTTAAAGAGCATGAAAGCAACTACGAACCCCCAAAGTGGCCCACTGCAGAAGATCATTGTAGAAAAACGATTCATTCGATAGTTAGTGCATTCATTTATCTAACATATTTCAGAAAACACGAATGAACATAAAGAACTAGTAAAAACCAAGAGATGTCAGAACTCCGATTGATAAAAAGCTAAGTGGACATACGATGCTAGGTTCCTACGGGATTAATTAGCTCACCTCACACCAACGATCCTTTGGAACTCTTCTTCCATAGAACGGATCATGTAGCTGTGAAAATCGTACTTTAATGTGAGGTGGTGATTCTGCTCATAAAAGGAAAAAGAGAAAATGCACCAATTATACATAGTTGCAACATTTCTGTCATTCATAAATAGTTGAAAATGAGAGTGGAAAGAAAGAGCAAATAGACATATGGCACAGAGTATCACTCACAACTATGAATCCTTTGCGGAGAGTAAGATAATCAGAGCGAACAACAGAACGTCCAAATTGCCGAAAGAAACATGTCTGCAAGCACAAAACGAAGATATCTGATCACTGATCAGGAACCAATTATAAACAATATCACCATTTCCAAAAGGCTAAAATTCATGCCAACCAACAACCTATCTCGATAAACATATACTACTCCAAAAGAACTATCGTCTTTGGATTTTCCAATCATTAATTGTAAAGAAGGCCGCGAGAAAAATACTTCGATCATAATATGAGTAAATGAAGATATACTATTGGAATTGCCTTCATAAATTCTAAAGTAAGGAGGTTAAAACTTACAATCCATATAAGCAATTTATTCTTAGCCAGAGGAGCAGATGTATGATACTGGACAAAAGTTGTTTGCCTTCGGAATACTTTTTCCCGTGCCACCGCTGCCACCAAAAACATATAATCGATATTTATCCACTTGAGAGATAGACTTCTTAAGATAATCAAACCCAGCATTATAATGATGCCACTGCGAATTATGCTCTTAATTCTGTAATGGGGCAGACTGAATATTTCGAGCCACATTTAGAAGGACGAGATAGCTTATTAGTGCTCACCAGTTAAGCAATCGTGTCGATCCATTAGAGCTACATCTTCCCAGATCCTCCAACTATGAATCTGGATAGAGAAGCAGGCCAATCTAAGTGTTAGTTATAGAAGTTTATATCAGATCAAAACAGAGAAGATTAGATACCACTTTCAAGCTCAAAATACACAGAAAGTGCTTATAATTTTTTTGTTGCGGAGAAGCAAGAAATTCAGAAGACAACTTGAGCTGGTTACCTTGACGATTGCAAGGAGCATGGTCAAGCAGCTGTAAGTGACATGTGTAACTGCCATTATAAAGATGAAACGATGCAACTGTTCTAGGCCTTCATATGAGACAAACGGCTCATGCCCCTGGCAAGATTGAAATTAGTCCCTGATAAACTCACAAACAGATTCTAACAACAGAGTCATTCAAGTTGGGAATAAACCTCGGTGCAAGTAGCCTGGTTTATGCCTTCCAACCTTCTCCTAAAGATGTTGAAAAAGAGGGATTTTGTTAAAAGATTCCGCTTGACAGATGAATCGTTTTCGTTAACAAGTTCCTCTTGGATTTCAGAACGTGTACAAGGAACAAATCTGTCGTTGTAGAAGCTTGAAGGGACGCAGATGTTGGCTATTGTGCTAGAGGTAGCTGTAAGAAGTAGTGATATGAAACCAAGCAGCATCAACTCTGACCATTTCCAAAACAAAGACAAAAAGTATTTAGTAAAACCAAACACACACAGAGACCCAGAAACAAGGTTTATTGTATAGTTCAAGAAAACCTTCTTTCATCTTCTCCAATGCAGCAAACAAAGGTTTCCTCTTTGTCTTCCGTAACCACTGAGACAAACAAAAAAAAAAAAAAAACATAAGTTAGAAAAATGAAAGAGCATGAAACAAATGATTCTGGAGAAGAAACTCACAGTACTAAGGCGATAAATGGAGCGCTCAACGATCAAAGAAACAACAACGAAGACGGTGAGAACAATAGCAACAGACCAAGTAGGAGACAAAGCCAACGATCTCTCGTTTGATTCCGCTTTATTCTCTTCTCCTTCTCCCATTTCTTCTTCACTCCTCTCTACCCAAATTTCAAACTAATTCGACCTCAAACAGATTCACATTCCTCTGACTCTAAGAATTTGGAACTCAAAACCCATCAGACAAGTAACAATCAGACCAATCCCAAATCTGACTGGCTAAGAAAAACTGAGATTCTACTTAGATCTCTTACTGGAGATTGAATCAGCGACAGAGATTGGATACAAATTTGTATTCTTCACTGTAAGATTTTCTCTTTTGGTCTCTCTCACTTGTTCATGTGCAGACATGGTTTTTGCAAAGTAAAAAATATATAGTTTTGAATGAAATAAAAAAAAAAAAATTAGCCGACCAAATGAAAAAAATAATAAATATTAACAAGAAAAAGAAAAAAGGAAACAAAAAGGAGGCAATATGCAGAGAGGAAGATTCGACAAATACCCACAAAATAATCTTCCCTCACATGTTATGACACAACTTTTCAATGAATCTATAAAGCAGCATGCATATTATTAATTTACTAGAACTATATTTTATTTGTTATTCTTGAATCTATAATAATATGAAAAAAAGTTGATTCACTTATCAAGAAGAGAGAAAAAAAAAAAAAACAAAGTTGATGATTAACCAATAATGACGATTAATAAGCTGTCCACTATCTTGAGGAAACGTAGCTGGAAGCTACCTAAAGGCAATAAATGCATTGGAGTACGAAAGGTCTTGAAAATCCCGTTTATCTTTTTTATTTGGTAAAAAAGCTAATTCGTTAAAGGATTTTCTATTTTTATAGCGAGTGACGTAATTGCTTTACATGGATGATCGACCCATCGTGCGTCTTCCCACGAAAGTAGAGTAACCAAAAAGCAATCAAATCGGCAAGAGACTTCGAAGAGGGCTCCACATTAGTTACTAGTTAGTAGTACTCTCTTGCCACCACTTGCACTACCAATATGTAATGCCATACGTGTGCTTGTTCGTCAACAACAACCTAACCTACAAAACTTATGTTTAGTTCAAAGTACAAACATGACTTTTCCAAACCTGTTAAGATCTTTTAGTTATATATATAAAGGTTTTCTGATTGAGTTTCATGTATTGTTGATTTATCATCTTCTTTTATCTTGTAGATCTTTCTAAATCATGTCCCTTTGTTTCAGTCAAAATCATGGGATGAGATATGTATATGCTTAAGACCTTCTCAATTTGGAGTGATATGGTGGTCACAAGTTGGAGTGATATTCTTTTGCCGGAATTGCAAATAAGAATAGCGCGGATATATAGTACATTTTGGGTGTTTAACAAGGCTGACATAAGGATCATTACGGAATTCATGTAAGTGAATTAGGGGATGCGAGAATTTCTGCTACCTAGTTTGTTTTTGTGTTGAGATCGGCATTAAGGTCAACGTTATGTATTATTTATAAAAGCAACAATGGGTTTATATTGAAATTTTCCGAATAATAGACTTTAAAAAGAAAGAAAAAAATTTAGCAGAGAAAATAGAAAGAGAAACTTGAACTGGAATCCTATTTTAATATAGAAATGACACAACAAATCATGGACAATAACTTCATAAAATATTATGGTTTTAATTTTCACTCAATAATAAGAGAAAAAAATTAGAATGACACACAAGAAAACATTCACGTAAAAGAAATAAAATTTAATTATGGCGCAGGTAGTTCATCTTGGGTAGTTAACAAGTGATGCAATCTAAAGATCATTACAGAATTCATGTGAGTGAATTAGCGAGTGTTAGAAATCATGCTCCCTGGTTGGACCAAAAAAAAAAAAGAAATCATGCTCCCTATCTTGGTTTTGCGTTGAGATCGGTGTCATGTACTCCCTCTGTTCCAATTTGTTTGTTGTTTTAGATAAAAGCACGCTGATTAAGAAAACTTAATTTTAGATAAAAAAAATCATTAATTAAGTCATTATAATGTAAAAACAATAAAAATAACAATACTGAAAAGACAACTCGTTACTTAAAACACCATTAATTAAGTCAACTTTTCTTCACTCCAATTAAAGTAGTCTACTACTAATTTATTGGAATAAATTTTTGCATAAATATGTGAGAAAAACAAACAAAATGGAACAAGAAAAAAAGTCTAAAACAACAAACAAATTGAACAGAGGGAGTATTGTTTATAGCCACTAAAATTTACACCACCTCCTACTCATACGACTGTCTCAAAACCTCAAAGATACAAGGAGTTAATTTACTCTTAGAGCCATCTTCACCAAAAAATTGGACATCTCTCTCTGCTAATGGAAAATTCAGCAAATGGAAGTACCGTGAAGACATTAACCAAAGTCAATGCCAAAGCTCCAGTTGTGCTAAAGATGCCTGGTCCCGAAACTTATTCTCTAGAAGTCAATGAATATAGTATTATATGTAGAGAATGATCGGATATCAAATATCATTACTCGTTTTTGTTGCCCGACCCCTTAATATTCTTATGTTTTATTACTAATATTTAAAAGATTTTCTGAATATTTGAAATTTATCTATGAATATTCAAATTTATTTATCTATTTATATATATATATATATATATATATATATATATATATATATATTTTGTAAAGTGACAGCTTTATTCCAAAAAATTTCTTTTTTTTTAGCATACGAGTGAGTTTAAGTAAGTTATTTTGGTATTAGTTATATACAATGCTAGAAGTTTGAGAAGGTCTCTTATGTTTGTTTTTTTGTACTATACAAGTAAATATTTCATACCTATTTTAACTTTTAACTAAACCCTTCATGTCTGTTTTTTTTTATTTTTTTTTTTTTAAAGCTTAAGCTTCATTTTTGTTTCGATTTTAGGATTTTTCGAGAAGAATCTGTCCTATGAAAGTGATCTTACAAGAAAGAATATTTTCTATTTTTAAATTATCGTTGTAAGTTTCAAAGGTGATAAATTACATATTTGAAGTTTATAAATTTTATTTTACGATAATGTTGCATACAAAGATTTCTTCCTCTTTTTGTAATGATTTTTTCATCTTGTGGGTATATGATTTTTAAAAAAATTTATATGTTTGTTGATATAATTTATTACAATTATTCGGATAAGGACAACGGGTGAGATGCTCAGTGGGTCAATAATTTTTTTGTTGGATATTCGTTTATTAGGGTATTCGATTTCTAAGGGTCAAATTCAAATACTAAAACATGTAACTTTCATAAAATGTAGGGGGATTTGCAAAAATACCACTTCTCAACAACCACTTTTCACAATATACCACTATTTTCACTCATTTATGATATATTTTTAAAAATATACCGGTTTGAAGTAAAATTATAATTTTAAATATTTGTAAATGTTTTTTTAATATTTTATAGGGTTTTAGGTTTTTATGATCCAGGGTTTTGACACTAAAACCCTAAACCCTAAAATCATAAACCCTAAAAATGGTTTTGACCCTAAAACCCCCAAAATATAAACCCTAAAATCTTAAATCTTAAACTCAAATATTTATTAAACACTAAACCTTAATCCTATAAAGTTTTAACTCCAAACTTTAAACCCTAAAACCCTAAACGAACACTAAATCATAAAAGTGGTACATTTGAAAGAAAAATAGTGGTAGATTTGAAAAGTGTAACATAAAAGGTGGTATTTGTGTCAATTTCTCTAACATTTATATTTGAAATATATATAGTTGTTTATTTATTTACTAAATGAATATTTTTGAAATGTATAATGTCTATTTAAACCCCAAAACAAAATTTTACAAATAAACCAAATTGTTAAGGTTTTTTTTTTTGTTAAATTGAAATTGGTTTACAGTGTTTTATAATTATGATTAGAATATTTTTTGTAATTTAATAATAATTTTAATTTTAATTAGAAATTTATATTTAAAAAATCCAAATATTTCGATATGACGTCCTCCTAACACAACTTCTCCGGTAAGTTCTTTTCCTCTGACAAATTCTTCTCTTTTTAAAGTCCGAAGATTTTCTCTCAGTTGACGATTACGAAAATGAAGATTAGGGAAGATATTCCCCCACGCCTCCCCGCCCCCCTTAATTTTCGTCTACGAGATTGGTCTACTAAATTATTTTTATTTGATTATATAATTATTTTAATAATATCACTATAAACTAAATACAGTTGAATTTTATTTCGGATTGCTCTCCAAAAGAAAAGGGTGAGTTACCAATACCAAATCGATTGATCACAATTCTTAGGGAATTCCGGTTTGTCTAATTTCGATTTCCGTGCATGATCCTGATTTCCACATTTGATACTGTTGCAATTGAGAAGAAGCTTGAGGAATCTTACGTTCAGATTTTCGACATATTAGAGTTTTGTATCCATTCTTTTTGTTAAATTATTTTTAGTTTATATGAAGTTTTAAATTTAAATTTTATTTTTCAAGAAAATAATTTTACGGTAACATCGCAAACAAATTGCATATTTGCAAGGAGGTTAGAAGATGAATAAAATTTTAATTGATGAGTCTGTTATTTAAGTTTTTTAAGGAAAATAAAAAGAATCAGCATTCTCACAATCACCCCCCACACTTTTGCAAGTACCTAGTGACGATAAAGAAAACTATCACATTACAATTAAGTCACAAATTTGCAATGAATTTGCTACGTTGATTTTAGTATAAATGAATTTGCTCACAAAATATTTGCGATAAATTTACTACGTAGAATTTGAAGGGTTTTTTCACTGTCTAAATAATAACTGGAACTCGATTTGTAGGCCGGGAAATATATATTCAATTTGGTGCAAGGAAGAAAAAAGGAAGTAACTTGCAATGTATATGTGTTTTTATGCTCGGTTGACATTTGGAAAGTATCACATTGACGGAGAGTAAAGTGATATAAAACATGATTTGTCCAATAGAACAAAAGAGCACCTAAGAATTTTAATCGAATATGCCAATATAAATATCATAATTCATTCACAATACCTAGCTAATTAGCTCTGCTTAAGATAACTAGTATGATGTATGAATGTAAGAAACACACAGATATATAATAACACCATATATTGCTGTCACAAGATATGATAATCTTCAACTAACTTTCAGTCTAGTACTCGTTTTTGTTGAAGTAGCTAACTTTCACTGTTTAAACGAGACAAAGACACTAACCAGTAAAGGTATATTATAATATAATACATGTACCACACGACATTGAGGTTTTTTTAATACCACGTGATATTTGACCCGATACAGCTAATTGTACAAATGTAGTTCTCATGAAATTAGATTTATCATTGACTTCGAGTGGTCCATAATGGGCCAAATCTCTGGATCTGGACATATAAGCCATAATTTGTATTAGTTTTGTGCTAACAACTATTGTAACTAGTGTGTGATGATAAAAAACAAAACAAAAATTAAGTCAAAGTTTGTGTAAGCGGAAAAAACGAATCAAATCTTTCATTTTATTCAATCAACATCACACTTCACTTATATAAAATTTGGTTGTTTTCTTCTGCTTCTTTTGTTTTTATATTCATTTTATTCTTTTGTCAATTTGTTAACCTTGCAAAACTTTACTTTTTAGGCTTGTAATAGGTACAGTCAGAGCCGGTCCTGAGTTTTATAAGGCCGCAATCTAGAAAAATAAAAAAGGCTGGTTGACAAACAAAACATTACGTCTGTACTATAATATAAAGAAATATTTTGAAAAAATTAGCCGAAAATAAAAATTTTAAAAACGGGCCGCAAGCACCCGCTTGGCTTGCTTGGCCTCAAGGCCACCACTGGGTACAATACATATCAGGTAATAACTGGATTAGACGTGAGGCTCATCTTCTAATTTCTAGGATTAAACGTGAAACCCAAATTGCAACCTATATACGTTGTCAAACTATTACATTTTCAACAAAACACATACATGAATTTAAGACAAGTGTGTTTTTTTTTTTGAAACTTAACAAGTGTGTTGGACGAATCAAATACCAACAATCAGAAAAATGAACTGAACCTGTCATAAGATCCAAAGACAAAGATTTTAAACTCTTCCTCAACATGCTAAGGATGGGTCAACATGCTAAGGATGGGTGCGCTAGTTGTTTGTGATAGTGCCGGACTGCCGGTGAGAAAAAACATGTAAAAATATTATTTAAACCAAAACATGCCGCAAGATCTTTATCTTATTGGCCTCTTTCACCAAAGAAAATCCTAAACAACAAATTTTTAAGCCCCAAGTATGCAATGATGATGAGTTAAACATGATCCAAAAATTCCCTAAAAACTTTCAAAACATCAACAAAAGTGACCATACCAATCAAACAACCATCTTCATCAACCACCCACACATAACTCACTCTATGAGTAATCGCTTGTATCATCACAGCTATTAATGAGCTTTTCCTATTGCAAACTATTGCAACCGACTTCCTCGCATTCCTCGCCGCGCTACTCACTGACCTCCCATAAGAAAATGACACCGTCCTCGTCGTCTTCTTCGTCGGACATTCTTCGTCCGACGAAGAAGACCCAGAGGACAAAGAATCAATAAGTGAGATCAATCCCATCATAGCTTTATCTTCCAAACGATTCCTAACGACTCTTACAAGACTCTCCGGCGGTCCACTACCGTCGATATACGACATTAGATCCCCGGCGGAGAGTGTAGCAACCGCTGCTGCGGCGGTTTCGTCGCAGCAAGCGAGTGTCATCGGAGAAATCTCTCCGATTAAAACCATACGTGGATCTTGATCTTGGTCACTTCCACCGTCGACAACGGCTACAGAGATATTGTCTGACATGGCTCTAGAGATGGCGGAGACGGCGGAAGCTGCGGAGGAGTAGTAATCTACGGCGAGGACAGTGTGTGTGCTGTTGATGAGGCCGAGATCGCAGATAGAAAGCGAAGGTAAAGGAGAGAAGACGCTAATGGAATCGAGAAGGAAACGGATGATGTCTTCTTGTGTGATCCAGCAGAATTGGCGGCTGTTTTTGTGTGTGGTTGTTGTCGTGGTGGTTAGCGAAACGACAACGTTTCGGTTCAGTAGCTTTTGTTGTTGTCTTCTCTTCGTCATTGATGATCTTGTCTCTATCGGAACAATCAGATTCTGCACTCCTCCGATTATCAGATCAATCGCTTCAATTAACCTGAAAAAAGATCAAAACTTTAATATCTACAAAACATAAATTAAGAAACCCAGAAATGTCTGAATTGTTGACATACCTGCAGGAAGATTCAACATGAACAACTAGAGGACGAGATTTGGGGATCAGAACAGAGACAGATGCATCAAAAGCAGAGGAAAGAGACAAAACATTGGTGTCGAATTTAGACAGGTAACAGATTACATCAGCCATACAAATCTTTCCCAAACACTCGCATTTGTTATTATCATCATCATCAGCCTCATCGTGATTACATGTCCAGACGCTGAGGAAAGGCACGTCGGAGGATTTGAGAGCAGAGATGGCATCAGCAATGGTGGCTGTAGCGACGGAAAGACACCGTAGCGGTGGCTTGCCAATACAGAGATCAGAAACCTCGTGGGACAAAAGGTTTAGTGCCATACAAGAAGAAAGAATGAGAGACTTAGGAATTTGTGAATGAGGAGAAGAGAGGAGAGATCAGTAGTAGTTATAAAGAAGAAGAAGGGAGGGTACGGTGTAAGTACATACATAGACAAAACTGTTGTGGTCCATGAAATTTTACTCACTTTGGTGCCTAGGTGGACTACAGCTAGATTTTTTAACTTTTTTTGGTTTTTTGTTCATTACAGGTAGATTAATTAAAGGGTATATTCTTCTTTTTTCACTTATGTTGTTTTGTTTGAGATTTTGTTTTTACTATATCCAAATCCTGACCACAAAAAAAATACTATTTACTTATGCTCACAAGATAATTTTCTTATTTTCAAATTATTTATAGATGCTTATTACCATAAATGTTATGTATATATTTATGGTTTTAATTGTTTGTTAAATCATTGTATTTTTCAAAAGATGTTAACATTTTACACCTTGATAAAACTATTCCGAGCAGCCAAGACTATTCCGAGCAGCCGGGTCTAAATATTGGAAAGTGGCTGAAATTATTTTGGAGCCTATTTCTTTTTCAAATTTTTGTGGTCCTTTATTATAAAAAAATAATAATAATAATAAATAAATAAAAAATAAATAAATAATTGTTTTAGTCAATTCTTCTTATCTTCTTCCTCTTTACGTGTATCAGTTTTTCCCAAACCCTTTTTATCTTCCAATTTTTTTGGATCAAACAGTGATAGCAGATATTTTTTTTAATTTTAATTTGTATTTATATTCAATATATAGGATTCAAAATCAATTAAAAATTAACACACCTAAAATATTTTAGGAATTCAAAGAATAAAAATAAGGGTCAAACATGAGTGGGAAAATATCACTAATACACTTTTTAGACAAAAAAAAAAAGAAAAAAAAAATGAAGATATGGTTAGATCTCAAACTCATTCCATGTTGTAAAGTTCGATTATCAAAATTTGACGGATGATTTTGTAAAAAAAATACAAAAATAATAGATTTATCATGAGTTTTAGAATATTGATATGATGAATTCTTTTTATTAATTACTTTAAAGAACTTGTGTTTTATCAATTACTTTTAAATATTTAAATAATTTAATTAAAATTAAAATTTATTTATATATATCAATCCAAGGCTTTTTTTTTTTGTTTTCTCGGACCTCAATAATCTCAGATCCAACCATAGATCTAAATTGTTTTTCGAGTCATTGTCACTCCTACCATGTCTTATAATCAAACTTCCATGTGGGAAGTTAAAAAGTGTCTGAATTATTAATATACTGAACAATACAAAACATGCATATATATTCGACCCACTAATGTTAAAGTCTATTATTAATACTAGCAAGCTCGTGCAGTAGATATAATCCATTTTAAATATTTAGAAAGAAAAAGTCCCAGCTTACTACGATGTTTTTATTTTTTGGAATTTTCAAGTTAATCCAAAATGTTATTTTATCATTATAAACATTACAAATATTGAATAAAAATATTTTTCAGAATCTATATTCATCAATGCATTTTCTTTTCAAAGTACAATATATAATAACAAACCAAAATTTAAGTAAACACTTAACTTTTTTTTTTTTGTAAAAGCAAGTAAACACTTAACTTGACACAATAAAATCAAATTTAACTGAATTATTCACCTTAAACATGGATAAGTAATTCATATATGATAGTTGAAATGATCAATAAAATGCATTCAGTGTAAACAAAGAAACTAAATTTTCAACTTGAGGAAAAAATATATTTAAAAATATATTCATATATGAGTTTTAAATTTCAATTCTAACTAGTGCATTTGTATTCAAAGATAACTTGGAAAATGAGAAAACATTGATGTTCTTTCTCACGATATTGAACCTCAAACTCAATATGTAAAATATATTTTTTCAAATTCAAAAACCTAATTTTAATACAAATGCAGTACATTCCTTACCTCAGTTTGATTGAATAGTCCATATTTTCTCGAAAAATTGTTAAAAATACTCATATTTCCACATGTCCAAAATGATAAATATTCACCTTTTTCTTTTTTTAATTACATGTATTCATTAATAACTTTTTAATACCATATATTACACCATTCGTTTACCAAAACTATTTTTCATTACACATGATAAATTTGTTAGAATTTAGGATTTTAGGATCTAGAGTAGGGATGTCAAAATGGGTCAAAATTCAATGAATAAACCAAGATCATATCATATAATCAAAACTGACCAAAATCAATTTTTTTTTCTTTTTCTTTTTTTTGTTGATCAAGAACCTAATCCCACCGATATATATAGCTCACAAAATCTCTAGTTACGTTTATTCGAAATCGATATTCTCAGAGCCCCCTCTTTCATAATGAAGAGTGACGTTAATGACCTGATTTTCAAATAGTCAAATCATTTACATTGGTTTTGAAAAAGCATATATAAATGGTGGGATTCTTCATCGAGTTTTACTCTCAAGGTTTATTGGATCATTTCTTTCTAACCTATATATATACACTTAAGCAGTCTGAGCTTTCTCATGCACATGCCACGTGGCACCATTCAACACTATATTTATAGAGTATCAGCGAAACCAAGTTTAATTCTCAATCAATATTTCATTGAAGGGCAAAAGTAAATGAATATAAACTAATAAAGGCATATGACCCCAAGGTTAATGTTAAAATAATAGTGACTTATGAGTTGTTCATAGGCCGGTCTGATCCAACAACTTGTAAGTAATATCCATATTCGATAGTTATGTTTACACATAAATTAATGGGCCCAAATACTAAATTTACTTGTTGAAAGGAAATATAATGAAAGATTTGATAGTATGATACATTATCATATATACATCCACCATTATCCACATTATTAGTCGAAACCACTGATATATATTATATGTACTTTTAGAGTGATTGTGATATGTGAATATACAAAAACAATTGTGAAGGGATAA
Source organism: Odontarrhena argentea (assembly GCA_900406245.1). Lineage (NCBI taxonomy): Eukaryota > Viridiplantae > Streptophyta > Magnoliopsida > Brassicales > Brassicaceae > Odontarrhena > Odontarrhena argentea. The sequence continues at coordinate 9,357 of OVAF01000552.1, read as the reverse complement.
ACTTTTATATATCGCTTTTAGTGTTACTTTATGTAATAAAGATTATCATTTTGATTTATAACTTTTACGCAACAAGTTGTCACTGGATGGGACCAAGTTTTCTCTGGCCTTGACGTTTTTCATGCTCTTTAGCCTTTACTAAAAACGTTCTCAGCCGCTAAGTATTCTTAATTATTGTATATACGAACATATATATCTAGATTTATTAGGATAATATGTTACATTAATCCCAACTTTGTGAAACTACAAGAAAACGTGATTTTTTTTTTTTTCACTTACGACGACGTTTTAATCTTAAATGTTTGTTGCTAATATGCTTAAATGGACCCATGCTTTTTTCTTCACATATTCGAATGTTAGATTGATTTGTTTCCAAAGTTAATATTAGTCAATAGGTATCTTGATAAAAAAAATTACCAGATTATAAGTGAAAAAATCATTCGCCTCAATTAGAATTAAATTGTTTAAGCCAAGTGAGATAATTAAAAACCAGCAAAATTAACTAATCTTGTATAGTACTCCCAAAAATATCTGTGTCGAATATATTTCATTACTCGTACCAAACTGTGTCTCGTCATGAAGTTTTAAGTTAAACGAAAACACAGGTTTACTTGATTAAAAAACCTTAAAAAGTCGTACGTCATGAAACAAGTTGGCCAAGTTTCGTTACAAGTAACAACTCGTTTTTCTGTTGTATTAGCTACTTGTAACTTTGTAATTTATTTAATTCCGTAGAGGTAGTTGACAATATCCCTATTTGTTTCGAGCATACAAGGTTTTTTTTTTTCTTTCTAATACTATATAGGACGTACGAAGAACCAAAAATTGCATATTGAGCCTTATCTACGCGTTTTCATGCATTTACGGTTAAGATTTTAACATCCAACTAGTCTCCTTAGGGTGAGTGTAGCCGTTGAGTAGCCTACTCACCATATTTTCTAATGGGCCTAAAGCATGACACCACTTCGATTGGCCAAATGAGATTTGTTAGATAATTCCGCGCTTGAGGGGAATCGAACCCTGGCCTAGACGACCACATGGCGATTCCTCCCCAAGTGTGAAATCATTAGCCCACCACCACTTGGTTTGCATTTACTGGTATAGTATATGTATGATTTATGTTTTGGCGAACTGAAGACTAGTCTCGTTTTGTATCTTACTACAACGAAACTAACGCTTCACGTTTCGAAAAAAAATATTCATAGGTTGCCGGACAAAGCCGGACCCATGTATAACACTGTCATGGATCAGCTGGGTAAAATATCTATAAACTATCTGATTTGGGTTTATAAACTTAATTAAAATTTAGGATTTAGGGTTTATGATTGAAGTTTTAAGGGGTGTTATTGGTTATGGTATTTCAATGAATTCCAAATCATGTATGATTTGATAGTATTTCCAAATCCTTATGAAATCATGAGGTTTAAGTTAGGAATTGAGTCTTTGTATTTTTAACATGAAAATCCATCAAATCCTTTATAAAATCAAATCCCTGGATTTATAAATCATAAAACGAATAACACATGATTTGAAATAGGATTTACAAATCACAAAGCGAATAACACTGGATTTAAATATGGATTTAGAATTCACTGATCCAATAACACTGGATTTGTTTTAAGTTTACGGATTCTTTGAAATCCATAAACCAATAACCCCCACTTAGGGTTTGAGTTCATGTTTTTATAAGAATCAAAGTGTATATTATTCAGTTTCCGTCTATTAATCCAAAAATTTGGTATGGTATATCTTTATCATGATCCTTAACAAATTTTTCATTAAAAAAATTTCGATATGTTCTTTAAATAAAATGTTTTGTTTTAATGTTTCTAGTAATGTGTTGATATTATTTACGATATATATAAAATAATTTTTATTATTTGATACATTAAAGATTTAAATTATTAATTGTTTACTATCTTTTACTCGCTTTAGACATTGATGTGATTTATACTTTTTCATTAAACTATTCATAGTCAATAACATAATCATCCCAAACGATTATTTACATCTAACTTTTTTATTTTCTCTAGTTGAATAGCTTGATTTTATGTTGCGAATTTTTATTTATATTATTCGATACATTAAAGATTTAAATTATTAATTATTTACTATCTTTTACTCGCTTTAGACATTGATGTGATTTATACTTTTTCATTAAACTATTCATAGTCAATAACATAATCATCCCAAACAATGCATACCAAAAAAAAAAAATCATCCCAAACAATGGCTCCGATTGGTGTATTACGCAGGGAGAAAGAGGGAAGGGAGAGAGAGGGAGAGAGAGGGAAGTTAAATAAGTAAATCATCTCCCTTCCCTTCCCACCTAGAAAAGCTAGTAGAAAATTATAGCTAAAACTTAAGAAAAAGACAAAAAAAGAAAGTGGGAAAACACATAATCTTTTCCCTTCCCTTCCTATGCAATTGGTAAAAAATTAGTGGGATTTTGTTGAATTTTTTCCCTCTCCCTCCCTTCCCATTATTATGGTAAACCAATCGGAGCCAATTATTTACATCTAACTTTTTTATTTTCTTTAGTTGAATAGCTTGATTTTATGTTGCTAGTGACTTCTTGAAATTTTTAATTAGCTCGTCACTATAAATAAAGCTCATCGCTATTCGTGAATAACAACAGTGATATCAATAGTAACTTGTATCGTCAATAACAATAGACAGAATCTATAGAAGGAAAAGCAGTGCTACATGTTAAAGAATATGTCTTACCATTCAGATTGTGTGAAATCACTGAAATGTAGAAAACAGAGGAAAAAAAGGAAAAAGAAAGATGGGCTTTTTTGACCAAAAAAAAAGAAAAAGAAAGATGGGCTTTAAGGCCGAAAAGACAAGGCTTGTACGTAGTGTGTGAAGTAAGTGAACCAGACATTTGGATCCTAGCATTAAAGAATCTATCTAGAAAGACATGACTAAATCCTGGTGAAGCATCATCTAGATCAAAATTTTAAACTCCGGACGCAAAGAAATGAAAAACCTTGATGCTGCGCCCATTAAATTAACACATTTGTAGGGGACGTTATCCAATATCTTGAATACTGTATATATATACATGATTCCACGAATTTTCTGCTAATCCTTTTTTTTTTTTGTCAACCCTTTTTTCATTAAAAGCCTGAAAAGGCCCAGTTGATACAAGGATATTCAAATGAGTCTGAAGTCCTAGAAGAAATATAAACACAATAAAGCCCAAGTCCATAAAAGGTTGCCCTAATAATTTCTTCTAGAAGAAACAGATGCACAAACAGACGCCAACTTCATCAACGCCGTCTTCATCATCTGAAACAGGCCAAGCTTCACCGAGAATTATGAGATACACCCCTAGTCCGCCTGTTTGACTTCAGAACAGATGAAATCCTTCAAGAAGATCCCTTAAATTCTTCAAGTTCCCTGAGTGAAGGAAAGCACAGCCTCAAAGAGCAACCGTAAATACCAAAATCTGAGGAAGCTTCATCGGCTTCTGAATCCATTCTATTGATTCAGAACTTGAGCAGGAACATACCTAAAACCGACAAAGAACTTATACCACCAGAAAGTGATATTTAAGGTAAATCTAAGAAGAAGAACAGAGAACTAAGAAGAAGATAAAGAGATCGACACCGAACATAAAGAAAAGAAAACCGTAGAACGGAAACAAACCGGATTAACCGGAGAAAAGTCCGTATGAAACGGAGTCTATACAAGCAAAAAACAAAAAGTGAAGATTCCGGCGCCGGCGAACCGACGCCAGAGAAACGAAAAAACACCGGAGGAGCTCTTGTAGAGAGAGGTCAGAGAGTACAGAAGAAGAGAGAGGATCTCTGCTAATCCTAATTTCACGAACTATTAAATTATCCTTTGGAAAAAAAGAATCAGTGATTTAGCATAAAGGTTTAGTGGATAATTTTTCTTTTTGATGAGTCGGTCTTACGGCCGAACAATGAGTAGTCATTTATAAGGCCAGAAAGCCCAGATATAGTATATACCTATCAAAACTTGGCCCATTAAGGTTTACAAGTTTTATATCAATATCCGCCAGAAAAGCATAATTAAATTCATAAATAATATTAATATTCANTTTTTTTTTGTTTTTTTTTTTTTTTTTTTTTTTTGGTCGTCAACTCCATTTTCATTCATGAAGATTTAAGCCCAAATAAAACAATTAGCATAAGCCCAATTACAACAATTAGGAAACATAATTGAAGCCCAAATAAACACATGGTGGTTACGCGTGGAACAATCTTCTGGAAGCTTGAAGATTCATCTTCACGATTCATCTTCTCCGAGAACTTAAGCCAAAATCGAACCACCATGAGCGACGGCCGGAGCTTCAGAGATTTGTTGCAGAGACTCAATCAACAGAATCCCCAAACACAAAGAATCCCCAAAAGCATCCGAGGCTAGTTGAAGTATTTGGACGGAGATCGTTCAACAGCTTCAAGTTCTCTGCAAAATAGAGAATACCGCTTCTTAGAAACCCCGGAAACAACAAGACCCAAAGAGACTTCATTGGTGCCTGAACCCAAATTTACTGATTCAGTGCTTAATTGGGAAATCCTAGATCCCTAGACCAACAAAGATATTAATCTTCAGGAATTTGAAGTTTGAGAAGAGACTAAGAAGAAAATCAGAAGAAGCAAGAAGTGAGAAACGATCGAGAGGAAATGAAAGCTAAAAAAACTAAGGAAACGGTTGAAACGGAACGAAAACCGGACTATATGCCGGAAAGAGACCGCAAGAAGCGGATATTTACAGCAAAAAACAAAAAACTCCGGCACCGATTTACCGGCACCGGAGAAAGGATGGTGGATGATGTTAGAGAGAGATCAGAGCAAAAGAGTTTTATATTTTTTTGGTTTATACTCCTTCCTTTCCAAAGACATAATTTCTTACAGAATTTTTTTTTTTTTTCCAGAAAGATGTATATTTTTCTTTTTTAATACATTTTTAATTAATTTAGGGTAAAAATTGTATAATCAAAAAAAGATTAATTAAGATTTTTTGAATTTTTGAATTATTATTGGTTTAGATTTAAAAGAAATTGTATAGTTTTAAAATATATGCATTTATTTTTTAACATTATTTTTTTTTTTTTTGCTTACATTAATTTTTTCTTAATATGTGTGAAAAGTCTAATTTTTTATTTTTTTTTAAATAGAGAGTACATATTTTCTTATGCATAACAATGTAATTATGACTCGTGCACTGAAACCCTATGGATTCTCCGAAAATGCTGAAACCCTACTCTTATAAAATGTTTTCGCCTTAAGAAGCTTGAATAAAGACATCATACACAAACGTATATAAAAAAATATGTTCAATAAATTAACAAATACAGTAAAATAGTTTTTGTCCCTGAAACTAGAATTAAAAATTTTAAAAATTCAATAAGATAATAATAAGATAGTTTTTAGAAATTCATATGTGAATATATGATCACAATAATATCGAACATTTTTAACTAACAAAAAAGTAATATCTTACACTAATAGTCATAAAAACTTATAGGTACATAAGTAAATACAATTTTATTAAAATATGACATAAGTATATAACAATCCTGAATAGATGCTAAGGTAATCTTCTCTATATATAATTTGTTTTTTCTTCCATGTTTTCATAGAGGAATGAAATGAAAAGATTCGAAGTCGCATAAAACTTCATATAGCTTCGCAACAAATCAAGTTCACATCATGCTGCCCATCCGGTTTGGCTCGATACAAAAAGACAAATCCATACATTCAGTCATTAACCTACTTTTTTTTTTACTACTTTTTCTCACATCTCAGATGAAATAATAATATTATATCTAACTTTCTGGCTGTTCAATCTTGTTCTTTTTATTAGATAAAACTTCAAGTAAATCTGGTAAAATCTGAAAATTAAATGGCATACTATTAACAATTGAGCACATCATATAATTTACAACATGTTGGCAAAATCCGAGCCAAAATTATATTAGTTTTTCTTGTATTTAATATTTTTTTCATAGGGCAGAAATATTTGACTTTACAAATTATAATAAAAATTTTGAACAATGTTTTAATTTACTGATTTAAATTGCACATAAAGACATTCTTTGGTTTAAAGAAAAATTTATGGCCAAAATGAAATTCATTGACATATCCTAAAGTTTAAACATCTACTAAATGACTATAAATGACCATAGTTTAGTACAAGGAGAAGTCAGCTGAGAATATACATCATTATATCTGGAATCGAATCTCTTCACATGCATTATATACATGATTCAGAGCACTTATATGATTCACAAAAGGAAAATTAAAATGCCTACGGAGATTTATTTTGCAAAGAGTTGAAGTCTCTCCTAGTCAACCATAGAACCAAAAATACAATTCTCATAGACTTAGTGTTCATGATAATGAACTCACTTTTCATTATAATATAAAACTTTTGAAACTGTGCAAGAAAAAATCATCAAAAAGCGACTTTTAAATACCCAACGAAATGAAAAGCATAGTATCTTTCTCCCATTTCATTATTTGATGAATTAAACCGTAAATCACCAAAAAAAAAAGTTAGGTCCAAAGCAAGAACATCATGATGATGAACAATTTTCAGAAAGTAACATTAAAAAAAAAGAAGTGAAGAAAATTAAAATACCACACTAGCTAACAAAACCATGGGGTCGTTTCCAATTAGTTTTTTCTTCTTTCTTTTTGACAAAGTCTGTTTCTTAGAATAAGAGTACGTAGTTGTTTATTCAGGAACATAAAAGCATATACTATACATAGTAAATAAGTCTTCATATAAAAAAATATATCATAAAGCAACAACTAAAACTATTATCTTGCATTCTTTTAACGTCTCCTTTTTTCAACTTGAGAGGCATAGAGGTCCCTACGCTTTTATCACGCAATAATATGCGTGAGAATTGACAATATCAACAAGAAACTCGGAATAATTGTGAGTGTGTGATTTTTTTTTTTTTCCTCTAAACCATTTTATTAAACTTGAAGGATTAAAAAAGCCCAAAAAAGGGAAACACAAGCCCAAACAAGGGAGCCTTTTTAGATTACAACAAAACAGAAACCCTAGAATCAGATGCAGCACCATCCCACACATGATCTGAGGCTAGCCGCCGTTGAGCCAAAGTCCAGAAGTCCAAGAGAAGTGAAACACAGGAAAATCAAATGAATAAGCCAAGCCTCTATCCTAATGACGCAAGCAGGGAAACAACAATCCAAACTCTTTTTATTGCTTCCAACATAAGAAGCCAATGAGTATAGAGGACAGAATCCTAGCACATAATTCGAATCAAACCAAAAGAGGAGACTAAGAAACGAAAGACAGAGATAAGGCTAATCTAAAATCCTAGAGAACCACTGAAGACACGAGGACCAAAATAGACCAAGAACTCAACAAACATAAACCCAGAATTAGCGGAACAGGGGAGGAGAAGAGACTTGCCAACAAGAGAAACAAAGAACCCGACTCAGCCAAAGGCTAAGCCACCACCACGCGAGCCATCAAACCACCGAAGAGAAGCCGAAGAGACACCGAAACAACCAGATCTAGAGATCCAGGGAGACAACGAAACCAGGCGAGCATCTCCGCTCTCTTCTCCATCAACCGAGCTAAGCTCAAAACCTAGCGAGACCACCAAAAGCCAAGGAAACCTCAGATCTGGCCGATTACGGAGCTATAGAAGCCTCCGATCATCGGCCAGCCACAGAACAAACGCACCTTTTTTCCTCTTTTCTATCGCACACGGAGAGAGAGAAAAGTCAAAAGCGGCCTGCCCTAATTATTTTCTACTTTACATGAGTGTGTGATTTATATGAATAAAAATTTGTAGTTTAAGGGAAAAAAAGGCCTAAATTACCAAACGGGTTATATTCATTGGAAACAATATTATCTTATTATATAAACAAAAGTTATTGGTAATGGTCGTAAGTCCATTAAGATTCTCAATATCATATTTAAAATTAAACTCTCTTGCATGTACTATACATAACATTTAGATTAATGGATCGATCAGCTGCTGTTCATAAATGTTTACATGATTAAAAAAAAAAAAAATTATCGAAGAACTTATTACATATATATATATATATATATATATATGTGTAATTCTGACATCTAAAGAAATTCGGAAGTGGTTACAAAAAAAAAAAAGAAATTTGGAAGCATACACGAGTTGCTCAATCTTTGCTTAGCATAAAAGGAACGGCGACATAAAGATACAAAAAGGCCTCTCATGAAATGATTGAGATGCTTCCACGGTTTGTTTTCCTCTTCTTTTTCTTTCTATTTTTAATTTGAAAATTTTCTCCCTTTGAATAAAAGCCAATTATTGATTCCTCGTCTTTTCCATAAGATTAACACTTATTACACAATTTTTCTAGCGTATTATAACATTTACAACTAACACAACATAATCTGTGAAATTTAAATTTAAAGTGTTGATATTGGTGAAATCGACTGAATTTTTGGTTTATCTTCAATCATACTTTTTTCTTTTTTATGCCAACACCATTTAATTAATTTACGCATTTAAATCATAAAAACCATTAAACTATATATATATATATATATATATATGTCTTGACTTTCTAAAAAATATTCTACAAGAAATTATACTGATATTTGTCATTAATATTGTATTTACTATTTAATATATTTATAGACCAAAACTCGTAGTATCATTAGACTAGGGACAATAACGTATTAATTTACTCTTCTTCCAAACTAGATATGAATACAATGGGACAAAAATTCTCAATACTTTGAAAGACCCATACTTACCCACTGGACCAAAGAAATTAAACTTTAAATTATCTCACTTTTTTTTTTTTTCGACCAAACATTAATTTCAAAGAATATTAAAAGTTGACATCCACGATGACGGATGCCTGTTTACATATGAAAATTCGCGCAAACGACCTCTTGCACCACAAGCCAAACCATCTGCCTGTTTGTTGAATTCCCTCCGAGTATGAGCCAAAGAAAAACTTGGAATCTGTCGTCGAAGGTCCTCGAAAATCTCCCGTTGAACATCAAATGCTGGTCACATGGTAGGTTCTTGAATGATCTTCATAAGCTCTAAACAATCTGTTAAGAAAACAGAACATGAAATATCACGTTGTAGAGTAACTTGCATGGCCCAAATGAGAGCCTCAAACTCAGCATGCAGGGGCGATATGTTCCGTCTAACACCTCTCACTCCCAAAACAATTTAAATTATCTCACTTAGAAAAATATAATTAAACAAAACTAAGAAAGGAAAATAATCTCTATACATCCTTTTCTCATGTATGGTGTTATAATTTAGACATATAATAGGTATCATATCATTATTTGGGAAGTAACTTTTGAGAAAAATGACGTGTAACTATGACT
>OVAF01000551.1:0-37527 GCA_900406245.1 Odontarrhena argentea | reverse complement strand
AAAAAAAAAAAAAAAGACTTGTGGAATTATTCAAGAACTTCGACACTCGTTTAGGCAATTATTTTCCAGATAAAAACGCCGTCGTTTAACAAAACCGTGGTGGGTACTGCTCCGAATGAACATTATACCAAATAAAACGTCATCGTTTCTCCGATGTATCATTACATTTTTAGGGCTTTTTTAAACTGGGCTTTAAGATATTGGGCTCAACCTGTGTTTCCGGTTTATGTCATCACTTAGTGTAACTGTGTATGATGTGTCTCTCCACTTCCCAGTGTATGTTCTTCTAGGGTTCTTAAATTGGACCCTAGAGAAGCCGCCTATATATTCATTGTGCAGAGATTGTAATTCAAGAGTTAGGGTGACTTCAGAGTCTATAGCGTGACAAGTCTATCAACTGCATTATAACCATTATAAATGATGATTTTAATCAACATTTATTTTGGAGATAATGCAATTGATGTACTCATCACTTTATTCTTTTGTCTTTAAACCCTTTCTTCTGATTTTGCTTCATTATGTCAAGAACTAATACTCTTTTGCTTATCTGGTCTTGAATAGGATTTTCTAAGGTAAAAAAATGGATTAATAGTCTGTTATGAGTCTTGACTTTCTTATAATAAGTAGAAATAATTAGCATCTAAGATATGTTAAGTGTTAGCGTGTCTCTTGACTCTTGTTCTGTAATTAGCTAATTACTAATGTACCAAACGTATAGACATTACCTTGATTACAGTATTACTGTTCCAAAGGCAAATAATAAGATGCCTTGTTAATAACTTCATCTTCTATGGTCTAAAATAACATTAAACATCACTTTCATTTCAAGTGAATCATTATCCAAAATAGAAAATGTCGTAATTATCCAAAACGAACACAACTAAAAAAGCTATCGATGAGGATGATGGTGGTTCAGAAGTCTTGGCTTTCAATCAAGTTGCACATTGTTTGTTCCACGAAAACAAGCAATCCGATCAAACGTGGAAGCAAGATTACCTTTTGATTTTGTTGCATCATACTCTAAGCTAAATCCCAACCTAACCCCACAAACGAAAACTTCCCTTATTAATATACTTTCACTCCTCTTCTCTTCAATATTTCTTCACCCACTTCTCTCATCTTTCAATCAATCCCAGGTTTGTCTTCTGGGTTTCTCTCTCTGCATTATGATTTGACATAAAGGCTTTAACTTTATGTCCAAGATTTGAGATTCTTTTACTAAAAAAAAACCGAATTTGAGCTTCTTTGTTTCTGTTTATTTCGGATTTTTAAGCCAAATTTGATTATAATGTAATAAAGGCACTAACATTATATCCAAGATTTTAGATTCTTTTTTGGAAAAAAGTACCGAAATTGAGCTTCTTAGTTTTTGTCTGTTTTGGTATCTGAAGCCAATTTGGATAAATGTTTGAATGTTTGGGCTGTATGGGTTGAGAATTGAAGCCATTCTTGATTATCGTTAAGCTCTAGTCAAATCATTTTATGTTAATAGAACTGATTACTTGTTAGATTTTGTCTCCTTGTTTTCTATGTGGGGTTGGCTTCATTTTGCTCCCAAGTTCATCGTATCTAAGTGATAAGAAGTGTCTTGTCTCTAAGCAAATGAGGACAAATTTAAGTGCTTGTCTGGCTTTTTGGTTAAGATAATTTGATAAGTATGAGCAAAAGATGATTGCTTTTTTTTTTACTTGTCCTGTGTCAAAATCACCACCACACTGTAGAGTTTTCTCTTTGTGACCGTTACATTATTTTGAGGCTTTTTTGTTTTGGATTATTCTACTAAGATTTTGAAAACTTTCTATAAATGTGTGTTATAGGGACTTAGTTTCCATTGGATGTGGTGATTATGGATACAGAGTCTTGGAAGTTTCTCCGGAGTGTTTGCCTTCTTTCGTTTCTCCTAGGCTCTTGCTTTGTGTATCAAAGCCTTCGTGTTGTTCATGCTCAAGAAGATGTAAAACCAGCTGTGACTTTGCAAGTAGATGCTTCTAATGGAGCTGGACGACGCATTCCTGAAACGCTATTTGGGATATTCTTCGAGGTTTGTTTATGTTACAGCCTGTAAATGTCTTTGTTTTATATACGGAATATAGTTAATCATGAGTTATATTTATATGCAATTATGGTCACATCATTTACAGGAGATTAACCATGCTGGTGCTGGTGGATTGTGGGCTGAACTTGTTAGCAACAGAGGTTAAATTTTTAATCAATCATTGTTAAGCTTCTTTTTTCTTTCTTTACATGATGGGAAAAATGGCAGTAACTCTGAAGTGAAAATTTTGGTTTGCAGGGTTTGAAGCTGGTGGGCAAAACGTACCGTCTAATATTGCGCCTTGGTCCATTGTTGGTGATCAGTCATCCATATATGTAGCTACAGACCGTTCATCTCCCTTTGAACGAAATAAAATCGCTCTGAGAATGGATGTTCTCTGTGATAGCAATGGTTGTCCATCGGGAGGTGTCGGAGTTTATAACCCCGGCTACTGGGGTATGGTGAGTGTCAATTATGAAGATTTTGCAGCTCGGTTTGCTGTTTGAGCTTGGTGTCAGGAGTATGAGTTAACTTGTTTTTTCTTCATTTTCTTTTATTTGGTAGAATATTGAAGATGGAAAGAAATACAAAGTCACTCTTTATGTGCGTTCTGATGGTGATATCGACTTGTCTGTGTCGTTGACAAGCTCGAATGGATCATCGACTCTTGCTTCTGAAAAGATCACGTGAGAAACACTTTCAGATTGCTCGGTTAAATCTGAATACTTTTCTGTTGTTGTTTCAATGTGAGAAAGTTTCAATTGTGTGCCTTCATTTGTTTTAATGTAGAGCTTCTGCTTCTGATGTTTCACAATGGACTAAAAAGGAAATTGTTCTGGAGGCAAAAGGGACAGATCATAGTGCAAGACTTCAGTTAACAACAACCAAGAAAGGGTCGATATGGATTGACCAAGTCTCGGCCATGCCAGTGGATACTTTCAAGGTTCTGTCTAATTCTCTATAGAGCCTTGAACTGAATATTGCAGATTTTTTTTAGAGAAAGTAATTGGAAGAAAAAGCTTAAAGTATTCAATGTTCTTCATTGATTGCAGGGACATGGCTTTAGAAACGATCTTTTCAAAATGATGGTCGATATAAAACCCCGTTTCATCCGTTTTCCTGGTAATATTTAAGACAATTAACATCTTGTTGTGTATTCTGTCCATAGACGCATCTAAAGTTTATTCTTCACTCTGGATGTATGTGGACTTAGGTGGTTGTTTTGTCGAGGGTGAATGGTTAAGTAATGCATTCCGCTGGAAACAAACCGTAGGACCTTGGGAAGAGAGACCAGGCCATTTTGGTGACGTTTGGAAGTATTGGACCGATGATGGCCTTGGCCACTTCGAGTTCTTTCAAGTGAGACTTGTTTTTGGTCTATTGAGTCTATGCAACTCTACAGTTTAAGATATATAATGAACCCCAAACTTGATATCAAATGTTACATGAACATTCTTGCAGTTGGCAGAAGACATTGGTGCAGCGCCGATATGGGTGTTTAACAACGGTATTCTTTCTCCATAAACCTACTTGTATTCACTTCATCTCTTTTGTATTTCATTTCCGTTGACATTATCCTTACAAGTCTTGATCTTTGCGCAGGGATTAGTCACAATGATCAAGTTGAAACTGCCACTATCATGCCCTTTGTTCAAGTATGATTGTCAAACTCTCCTTTTTTTTCACTACAAAGAAGCCGAATATCACAACTTCTTCCTTCATTTTCATTTCAGGAAGCACTTGATGGTATCGAGTTTGCTCGAGGAGATGCTAATTCTACATGGGGATCAGTTCGAGCTGCGATGGGACGCAAAGAACCTTTTGAACTGAAATATGTTGCTGTTGGGAACGAGGATTGTGGAAAGACTTACTACAGAGGTTTTGCATTTCTCTGTGATCACATATGACTTTTATTTTTATTGAAACATCTTTGATACTAAATGTGATCACAACTTTACAGGAAACTATATTGTGTTTTATGATGCTATCAAAAAAGCCTATCCAGATATCAAAATCATCTCCAACTGTGATGGATCATCTCGTCCGCTTGACCACCCCGCTGATTTCTATGACTATCACGTAAACAACTGTTCTTGAAAGAAAACTTTGAATGGCTCTCGTCTTTTCTGGCTTAAAGAAAGTGTTTCCTTTTGTCATAGATTTACACTTCTGCCAGCAATTTGTTTTCCATGTATCATCAATTTGACCGCACTTCACGCAATGGTCCAAAGGTGCAGTGATAGATTATGCGCAACTTTATTCCGTCAACAAGGACTAGATGAAGCTTTCTGCATTTTGCTCACTCGTGATATTTCCCTGCAGGCATTTGTTAGTGAATATGCCGTGACTGGAACAGATGCTGGTACAGGAAGCCTTCTCGCTTCTCTTGCAGAAGCTGCATTTCTCATTGGTCTTGAAAAGAATAGGTTTGTTCAACCTTCCTCTTCCCGGGATTTGATCGCAACTAAAACATTAAATGAATAAAACCTCTGATGCTTTCTTTGTTGCAGTGACATTGTAGAAATGGCAAGCTATGCACCGCTCTTTGTGAACACAAATGATAGACGGTATCTCTCACTTAGTTTCCTTTTCGTGTTCCGTTCTTTTAATTATACAGAAGGCTAAGGCAACAGCAATCTCGAAATCTTAAATTGGTTTCAGGTGGAACCCTGATGCAATAGTCTTCAATTCCTCTCATCTATATGGAACTCCTAGCTACTGGGTCCAACAGTTCTTTGCCGAGTCAAGCGGAGCAACTCTTCTCACTTCAACCCTCAAGGGAAATACTTCTTCTATTGTGGCATCCACAATCTCCTTTCAAAACAATGGCAAAGATTACATACGAATTAAGGTATATCAAGAAAAAATACATGCAGAAGCTTCAAGCCTGACTTCTGATTCTGACAAAAAGGAAAACATTAGCTGACTCTATAATCTGTGCAACTTCCATTTTGTTTGCAGGCTGTAAACTTCGGAGCTAAAATAGTGAAGCTGAAGGTATTGATAACGGGATTAGACCCGAACGTGATGAAAGTTTCGGGATCAAAGAGGACAACACTTACCTCTACCAATGTGATGGATGAAAATTCCTTCTCACAGCCAGAGAAGGTAAATCAAGCAAATAGACAAATCATCATCACAAATTAAGTGTTCTCCTTTTCTTACTGCAACAATCTAATTCGATATTTTTCTTTTGCAGGTGGTGCCACATGAAACCGTGCTAGAGATGACTGATGAAGATATGACCGTTACTCTCGCGGCACATTCCTTCTCTTCATTCGATTTGTTGAAGGAATCTGCAAAGATAAAGATGCCAGTTTCTGGTTCTTCTTTCTATCAGAAAACTCGCTAAGTGTGAAGATAAACAATGACAAGGAGTATAACTCCATGTCTTAAGTCCCTCCTGGTTACACTACAAATAACTAGAAAATACATGTACGTACTCACGTTAAAAAGTAACAGTAGTTTGGTGAATAATATAGTAACTTTCTTTAGTTATGAACCTATCTTGCCTCTGGATTACCGGATAATCAACAGCTTCTTCATCATAGCACCATACAAAGAACTGAAGTAGTTGTAGACGAGTCATGGGCCGGGCCAGTTTAATTCTTAGTCTGGGCCCATCAGAGTCTCTTTCGCCATCTACTAGCAAACCAAACGGTTAATCAATAATTTTGCTTTAATGTGATTAGCAAAAGAAACAAAAATGGCGATACACGTCCCAAGAAAAGTGCAAAAGACAGAAGACACGATTCAGATTCTGAAATTAAAATTTATACTATCTTTTTCGCAATTAGGGTTTAATCTGATTTTCCGAGAAAGTCATTTCGAATTCTGTAGTCGATCATGTCGGCATCAACGATGTCCGTCACTGCCACTACGACGGCGATCAGACGAACGCCGGTTCTCTCTGGTGAGAAGAAATCCAACTTGGATTTCGCGCCGAGCGAATCGCATGCAGTTGGAGGAGATTCCGTTAGTATGAGCCGGGATCTGATTCACGCGGAGGAGAGATCTAACGGTTATGACGTGGCTCCGGTGACAAGGAAATCAGGAGGATCCGCCGCGACGGGGACGAATACGACGACCACGCAGCGACGAACGAGGAAGGTGAGTAAGACGGAGAAGAAGGAGGATCAGTGGAAGAAAGTGGTTAGGGTACTGGCGAAGCAATTAGGGGCTGTTTTGATACTCGTTGGGTTGGTTCAGTTGATTAGGAAAGTTGCCTTTAAAGATACTACGTCTGTATCTTCTTCTTCGAGTTTTCCGGTTCAGACGGGGATGGTCCTTTCGGAATTGGAGGGTCGGATTTCTGCTGTTGATGGTTTAGTGAAGACGACGACGAAGATGTTGCAGGTGCAAATTGAATTTCTTGATAAGAAGATTGAAGGCGAAACGAGAGTGTTGAGGGAGAGAATTGATTCCACGTCTTCTACGTTGCAGAGTGAGTTGAAGAAGATAGAGTCTAGGACAGAGTCACTAGAGGGTTTTGTGGATGAGGTCAATGCTAAGCCTTTGGTGTCTAGAGAGGAACTAGAGAGGGTTTATGAGGAATTGAAGAAGGGTAAGGTCGATGGTTCTGGTATTGGTGATGTGAATATTGATGAATTGAGAGGGTATGCTCGTGATATAGTGGAGAAAGAGATTGAAAAGCATGCTGCAGATGGACTTGGAAGAGTAGACTATGCGTTAGGGTCTGGTGGGGCTTTTGTGATGAAGCATTCGGATCCTTATCTTGTTGGAAAGGAGGGTACTTGGTTTGGAAAGAGCATGCGACAGGTTCATAGCAAAGCTGTTAAGGTGTTGACACCGAGTTTCGGAGAGCCTGGGCAGTGTTTTCCTTTGAAAGGAACCAGTGGATATGTTCAAGTCAGGTTAAGAACACCGATTATACCAGAGGCTGTTACCTTGGAACATGTCTCTAAGGTAATACTAACATCTCATAGTACTAGACTTAATGTTCGATTTATATAGTGTTAAGAGTTAGCTGTTGAAAAGGATTGTCTCCGTAAAGTGTTTTGATCTTCAGATTTCCGTGTACAACCAATTGAATTGCTTGTGATTTTTTTGAATGGAGGGCAAATATCTAGTTTTGTAAGTTATGTTCAGGCTAGTAGACTAGGTATGAAAGTGTGCAGTTGAGAAGGACTTCGATTATGATTAACCACTATTCGTTTCAATCATCAAGGAGTAGGTTTCTATAGTATACTCTTCTCTGTAAAGTGTAAACCTCTAGTTTTAACAATTTCTTTGAATTTATCTCCTATAGTGCTTTTGGTTACAGAGTTTAAGTTGATGATGGTCACACATTGATTTCCATATTATTGTGCATCCTTGTAAACACATATGTGATCGTTTTTTCTCTTCTGGTCACTAAAATGCCATACTGATCTTACTGTTATGCACCATGAATTTGAACAGGCTGTAGCGTATGACAGATCGAGCGCCCCAAAGGATTGCCGTGTATCAGGATGGCTAGAAGAAAAAGATACAGAGATTGAGACGATGCTCCTTCTCACAGAGTTCACTTACGACTTAGACAGGTCCAACGCACAGACATTCGACATTGCGGATTCTGCTCAGTCGGGACTTGTTAACACTGTCAGGCTAGACTTCACGTCCAACCATGGAAGTCCTTCTCACACCTGCATATACCGCTTCAGGGTTCATGGCCGTGAACTAGACTCAGTCTTTGTTGCTCATGCTTGATCTGAAGTCCACTCCTCTTCTCTCTGTAACATTTCCTCGTAGGTAGCTGGTTGATCATCTGGTTGCATTCGTATTTCTCACGTTTCCTTTTTCTTACCTCTTAGATTTATTTCTTTTGTGGAATAGGAAACTTATGGGTCTTTGATAATTTTCAAATGCTTTAGGGAATGTAGTAGCCGATTTCAAACGAAGAAGAATATATAGCAATACATTACTCTCTCTGAGTTTTCCCATTTTTATATAACTCATACAATTTAAAAGAGAGCACATACTTATTACTTGAAATAAAGATTTTCATATTGTTACGAAACTTACGTTGATATTAGTACGAATACACGATGTGTCACGAATAGGAAAGAGTGTATTTTTCTTTCTTTTTTGTCCATAACTTGCAAGTGTGAATTGTGTAGACAGAAGTGACGACTTCTTTTAGGCTTCACCATCTTGTCTTGTCTTCACCGTCTTGCATTGCCTAAAAGCTCCCCAACACATCACATGCATATACTCACGGTCAAATCATTCGAGAGAGACTAAAGTCTAAAGTTTACAACCAAGTCAACCCCCAACTTGTAAACATTCTAAATTAATTAGTACTAAATTCAAATTAATCTCGAGATGCTTGTACAGTTGTACGTATCTTATTACAGTAGTGTCAATAAGCATACCCATTTGGACTAAACAACAAACTAAACACTAAAAAATACCCAAAATTCACGGTTAAATCACATGAAAAAACCTCTTCTAACCAAGTCAACTCAACTAAATATTGATATAAATCGTGCCGGTGGACCAGTAATGCAAAAAACTCGTTGTTTGACTGAAAACGAAATAATACAAAAAACATATTAATTAGACCAACATGCATTTACATAATATAGTTTCCTTCGAACCCATGCATTCATTAAATACCGCAAGCTCCTTGGCATCTTCCTATAAATACTAGGTTCACAAAAACAAATACCATATACCATATTATAACTAAACACATATATAACAAAGAATGAAAACACTTCACTTCTCTTCTTCTCTCTTGGTCTCATCTCTCATTTTCCTCTCATGGACCTTGCTAGTCTCTTCACAAGCTCCTTCACAGTTACCATTTGAGCCTCCGATAAACGCACCTTCTGATTCTCCCTGGCAGTCCATTTCTGAGCCTCCCATATACTTCCCTTCTGATTCTCCCTGGCAGTCCATTTCTCAGCCTCCTTCTGAACCTCCCATAAACGTACCTTCTGATTCACCCTCACAGTTCTCTTATGAGCCTCCTTCTGAGCCTCCTATAAACGTACCTTCTGATTCTCCCTCACAGTTCCCGTTTGAGCTTCCGTCACAGCCACCTTCTTTGCCACCTTCACATCCACCTTCTTTCTCTCCTTCACCGTCACCTTCACCATCTTTGCCTCCAGCACAATCAACTTCTGCGGCTTGTAAGTCAACTCCATACCCTAAACTCTGCCGTTCCATCCTCTCCACCGTCAAATCCTCACCCTCGGATCCATACAGTTACGGTAAATTCACTCTCAAGCAATGTCTCAAACAAGCAAACCGTCTCTCAAAAACCTTCAACGGATACGCCAAGCGCCTGAGCAGCAAGCCCGGATCCGCCACTCCAGAGGAAATAGGGGCGGTCGCGGACTGCAGCGATTTAGCTGCGCTGAGCGTTAACTATCTCGAGACGGTTATGTCAGACCTCAAAATCGCTGAGGTGATGACTGCAGCGCTCGTGGAGAGTGTGAACAGTCTTTTGAGCGGTGTGGTGACTAATCAGCAGACTTGTCTCGACGGCCTCGCGGAGGCAAAGAGTGCCTTCGCCTCTGCAATCGGTTCCCCAATGGGGAACCTCACGCAGCTGTATAGCGTGTCTTTAGGGCTTGTGAGCCATGCCCTTAACCGTAACTTGAAGAGGTATAAAGGCTCTAAAGGTAAGCCTCTTGGTGGTGCAAACTCAACCTATCGTGCGCCTCTCGAAACATTGATTAAGGTACTTAATCTTTTCGTTACTATTAATTATTATCATAAGTTAATTAGTTTATGGTTTGGAAGTTTCAATTTACTAGTTTTGGAAGTACGGATTGATTTAAGTATTCGAACGTATATCTAAAGATTCTAGATCGAGTCATAAATGGAAGTGAATGCTCTTGTTCTTGTTGTGTGTGCGAGGCAAGATGAAGTAAATGTCACATGGCCTACGCACAATAATAGGCCACATTTTATTACAACTAAACGATGATTAAATGGGTCCCATGTGCGACTTTTCAAAAGAAGAAAAAAATTGGATCCTCACTCAAATTATGTGTTCACGTGGATTCGGTCATCATAAGATTTTCCACCGTCATTAATTGATTTTACAAAGGCATATCAACTTATGAGCAAGTTAACTTATTTTGATCATGTACTGTTGTACATTTTATATTTTGGTATGTAGGGTTTGCGTAACACATGTGACAAGTCAAAAGATTGCCGAGCTAGCAGGAAGTTGGGAGAGTTAGGTGAGACGAGTGGTGGTTCCATCCTAATCCGTCAGGTGGTTATAGTCGGTCCATACAAAACCGACAATTTCACGACCATCACTCAGGCTATTGCAGCAGCGCCTAATAATACTAGACCAGAGGATGGTTACTTTGTTATCTATGCAAGACAAGGTGTGTACGAGGAATATGTTACTGTTCATATCAACAAAAAGAATTTGATGCTTATCGGAGATGGAATCAATAAGACGATCATTACCGGGAACCATAACGTTATTGATGGTTGGACTACATATAATTCCTCTAGCTTTGGTTAGTACTTCTTATCCTTTTTTTTTTCTTTTGGATTAATTTGTGCATTGCAAATTTTTTAATTTATGATGTAATAACACTTTATTATTTGTATGTTTTAGCTGTGGTTGGAGAGCGGTTCATGGCGGTTGATGTTACATTCAGAAATACAGCCGGGCCTGAGAAACATCAGGCTGTGGCTGTGAGGAACAATGCGGAAGGATCTAGCTTTTATCGATGTAGTTTCGAAGGCTATCAAGATACTCTCTACGTTCATTCTCTAAGACAGTTCTATCGCGATTGCGATATCTATGGTAATATAAGTTTGTTCCGCTAGCTTCGCTTTCCATATTTGTCTATCAATTGTTGGACTCTTAGATTGACAGTGATAATTTGCCTCTACTTATATATTTCATTGATACATTTTAATGTAAGTCCTATTTTCTATGTTTTTTGCTTAGGTAACGCAGCTGCGATCTTCCAAAACTGCAACATATATGCTCGAAAACCAATGGCGCAGCAGAAGAACGCAATAACAGCTCATGGAAGAACCGATCCAAACCAAAATACCGGAATCTCTATCATCAACTGTACAATCAAAGCTACTCCAGATCTTGCAGCTGATCCTAAATTCGCCATGACATACCTAGGCCGGCCATGGAAGATATACTCAAGGACAGTTTTCATGCAATCGTATATTAGTGATGTGATCCAACCAGTCGGATGGCTCGAATGGAACGGTACGGCTGGACTAGACACACTCTACTATGGTGAATACAGTAACTATGGACCAGGGGCTAAGACTGACCGGAGAGTGCAGTGGTTAGGGTTCAATTTATTGGGCTTGGCACAAGCTGTAAACTTCACGGTTTATAACTTTACCATGGGAGATACATGGTTGCCTCAGACTGATATTCCTTTCTATGGTGGTTTGAATAACAAACAGTGAAAAAACATCATACAATATATTTATGTACTTCCTCATTTAAGAAAATAAAGTAATATCCATTTTTTTCTAGTTATTGGGATCTAGATTTGTACTGTTTAGTTACACACAATTAATAAAATCAATCTATCAAGTTATACACATTTATAATGCATAAACATGAGAAGCACACTCGCATGGCTTCTCTCAATTCCAATTAGTGCCTAGCACGTACGCATATATCAAGTTAATGGTGATACTAATCCAATAAATATTGTAAAAAGAAGAAGTATATATACACACAAACAAACTTAACTTTTTTTCAAAAAATGTATATGAATTAAATCAATCAAACAATGATACATACATTAGTATCTGACACAACGAAAACAAGAGTATATATGTATACTTAACCTTTTAAATTACAAGTATCAACTGGTGAAACCAAACTTAGAGACCGGACCTGAACGGCACTTTAGTCGCCGGAAGCCATCTACCTCCGTCGATGAACGGTTTCACGGTAAACTTCTCTGCTTCCTTCTTATTAAGAAACTTCAATCCCTTCCACTTAACCCTATTCTTCGTGGAAGAACCAGCCCCATTATTCTTATACTCACCGTAATATATAGTACTAGGCGCAGAATCTCCGATCCATGGTAACCAACCTTTCCTGTCAATAAAACCGTGCAAGAACGAATCCATAATCACCGTCGTCGAATAATCCTTCCAAGGGCGACCTAGAAACGTCTCAACACCTTTTAGGTCACCGAGTGGCTCAATACTGCAACGGTGAATCGAGATTCCTGTATTCTGGTTCGGATCCTTCTTTCCTTGAGCAGTGATTGTGTTCTTTTGTCCTTTCATTGGTCGGCGAGGGAGGATACGGCAGTTTTGGAAAACGGAAGCTGAGTTACCGAAGATAAAATCGACTGTTCCGATTATGGTGCAGTCACGGTAGAACTGACGTTGTGCGTGTACGTAGAGTGTGTCTTGGAATGCATTCATTGTGCATCGGTAAAAGGCGGTTAGATCCGCGCTTACCATTAGAGCTACGGCTTGGTGTTTTGCTGGACCTGCTGTGTTTATGAATCCCATGTCTCTTGCCATAAATCCTTTTCCAAACACAGCTGCAAGAAACAGAGCTGGGTTAAAAATTGCTTTCTTGTGTTACAAGCAATGGTTATGAATTGTCTTTTTCGTAATTTCGACAAAACTTGGTTTATGAAATTGTATTGTGTTATATTGATTATGTTACATGGATAGAAATAATAACCAAAGTTTCTTTTGTTTTCTCCTTGTTCTAACCTTTTTCCACCCAACAACTACAGAAACAGAGCAAGTCCAAACCCGGTTTCTTGGACGAAAAGCAACGATTATATATTTTTCTCTAGTCATTATTTTAATAAGCAGAAATATATTCACAAACCTAAGCATTTCATATTTTCATAATGAGATTAGAAACTGAATCTTGTCATGTTCACGGAGCATAAAATAACTGGTAAACCGATCAAGATGAGTAAAGCAACAAAAAAAAAAAAAAACAGAGAGAGAGAGGGATTTACCGAATGTGGCGGTCTTAAAAGTAGGAGTACCATCGATGACATTAAGTCTACCAGAGACAATACTCTTACTCTCACCATCTCCAACCACAACAACATTCCACATCTTCTTCCCCACTTCCACATTCTCAAAATAAACACCACTCTTCACATATATAATCGTCCTCTTGTCACTCTTCTCAGGCACATCCTCTAAAGCCCTTTTTATCGTTTTATACTTCCCCGAACCATCTTTAGCCACCACGATATTCGCCATTTTCCTCAAATCCGTATTACTCTGCAACAATCTCCTTCCCGCATTGAAGTCAACCGCGATATGATCAGTACTAAGCAGCCTCCTCCGAAGCTTCATCGAGTCAGCGATCTTGCCTAACCATGTGATGATTGCCAAAGCGTTACTCGTCATCTCCGTCGAGTTCTTGAGATGAGTTTCTCCAAACGTCTTCATATCTTCATCATTTGATTCAGCCAAAGTCTCGAGGCATGTCTCTTGATTTGTCGCTGCCGAGCTTAACCATGTACGAAGATCATCGACTAACTCAGGCAACGTGACGTCACCGTGTGATGATGATGTTAACGTGTCGTTTAAGTTATCTCTCGTTAGGTCAAGAAGCTTAACGCAAGCACTCATGGTGATGTTATCCTCCGCGGAGAACGAGTTAAGAGCTTTTGAGACTTCGTCCATAGTGATTTTGACCGCGTATATGAAGAGTTGTTCTGGATTTAGACTGCTTGCGTTCGGAGCTGCTCCTAGCGTTTCAAAACATTTGTCTTTATGTAGAGTAACGTCGCACACGGCTTTAACGGAGACAGAGATCGAGTCTCCATTACCTTTGGTCTCTAACGTTGATGACTTCTTGTGAGCCATGGTTAATCCAAAGACGGCTCCGATGATAAGTCCGACCAGAATGGCTACTGATACGGCGATGATTGCGATTCTCTTTCTTGATTTACGACGAGCTTCGAGCATGACTTGGTCACGCTCGTCGACTTTGCCGTAGGGGGACGACATTTTCGTAGTCTCCTCCTCCACGTTTGATATTTTCTTAAGTTTATGTTATGTTTTAATTTGAAGATGGTGGAGAGTCGATATTAATATACATACAGAATTTAAAAGTTATTATAATAAATTGATGAATTTTAGAATCAAGTTAATTAATTACAACTTACGTGCGATGCACAAAGAGGATTAGTAAAAAAACAAACTTAATTTAAATTATCAAGATGTGTATAATTATAAGTGCTTCTCATGTTTTTATACATTTATGTCGACGATTGAAACATAGTATAATCCCAACAACTTTCGTCTTTACTTGTATCCAGATTTTTCTCACAATAAGGTATATATTAAGATCTGATAAAATTTGAATCTAGTCCGTTTTGGCTATTTGAATTTGCCAACAGGTTGTATTATTGTATTTGTATGTATCATCTTGAAAGGTGGCTATTTGTTTCTTACTCGTATCAGCCTGAATTTATATGTTGTAAATTACATCATGGAATTTGTAATTAGTTGTTGACTTTGCTAATTAAATATTTTTTTATCATATAGTCATATAGAAAGCCATCAAAGATGTTTTTTTTTTAAACACACAAAACTTTGAGAGTTCATTGATGTAAGAATTTAATCGAATCATTTGTTTGAATATGACACACCAAAAATGACCTTGACCTTGTATTTAAAATCTTTTTCTAAGCCAAAATAATTTAATTAAATTTTAATTATTTTACCAAAAATATTATTAATATTTATGAGGCCTAGTATATGTTCTTCCATGGTGTTCACTGATCTAGGGTGTGAATGGTTGCAATTAGCTAGAGCCGTGGAAATTCATTATTTGATCATTCATAGATTTTTCCATATTAGAGCACGGAAAAAAAATTGTCCAAAATCCGTGATTCTTTTCGATGATCTATATCACACATATTTAATTGGGATTTACAATTTTTTAAAAAATATTATGTAAGGGAGATGAGAAGTTACTCAAAATCTCATCTAGTATATATGTGAGATGGGCGCAAGTATTAATAAAACTACTGTTATTTAGGCAACCACCAAAGATTATTAAATCTATCTGAGAGTGATGTGTTTTCTATGAATATTGCCACTGTCAGTGCTGCAACTAGGCCGTTCCCAAATTGTATAGTTTATCAGAAGAGAGTGAGTCTACGAACGTTCTCACAAAATTCATATGTTGTTTCTTGTTTTACATTTAACTAGTTTTTGGTTGTGCACAACACACAGATTTCTCTGTTTAGTAATTTTTCTTTTTAATTTGGTTAAACCTTATATTTTTAGGTATTGATGTNGAAATTTTTTTTTTTTTTTTTTTTTTTTTTTCAAAATTTATGTATAATTTTTCGTCTTGTGAACACTATTTTTTTTTATTGGTCCATTCTCATTGTATATGTGGGAAGTTAAAGTGACATCGTTAATTAGATCTAGACCCTTTTTTACTAGAAATGTAAATATTTCATTAGGAACGAAAATGTTTAGGTTTTATAATTTTGTAGAAACTGGATAAACCTACGAAAAATTAATTTGGAGGTAAAAAATGATCAAAAACATGGAAACAAAATAAATTGGTCATTCGGCAAAACTATAATGGTGATGCATTCGGTTCAAAGAAAAACCCTGTAATGAGCTTGTTTTAGACTTATTTATCATAATTTTCCAATGATATTTGTTGTTGTCATGCCTCAAATAATATATTAGTTGTTTAAAAACAATTTTCAACAGCCTTTACTGCAAATGCGGTCAGATATTGTTAATTAGTTACTGAATATGATCTTAACTCTTAATAAACTAGTGATTTACCTAAATACACAGATGGCAACAATTGAGCATAGATTAAATACCAATTATCATACAATTCAAAGCTTTTAAACGACGATAAACCAAAAAGGTTCACCAAACAGCACCAAAAGGATATGATTAG
This sequence comes from Odontarrhena argentea, assembly GCA_900406245.1. Taxonomy (NCBI): domain Eukaryota; kingdom Viridiplantae; phylum Streptophyta; class Magnoliopsida; order Brassicales; family Brassicaceae; genus Odontarrhena; species Odontarrhena argentea. Next base: position 21,601 of record OVAF01000551.1, on the reverse strand, counting down.
ACGTGTCACCAAACAGCATCCTATTTGGTCATCTTCCTTTTTCGTCGGTCACTCACTACTCTTCCCCCGCTTCTTTCGTCTCAATCGATTTGCAAAAATCCCGTAGATCTTCATCTGGAAAAAGCTTCACAACAATGTCGTGGCCTACGGAGTCAGAGGTTTATCTTCATTTCTTCTTTCTTATTTCGCCTGAATCTGCTTGTTATCGTCCGTGAATTTTGGTTTTCGCGGCCTCAGTTTCATCCGTTTTGTTGATTTTAGAATGAAACGAGTGACGGAGATGTATTCTCCGGGTACATTTACCCGGCGGAATGTAAATCGGATTATGTGATCGAACAATTCTGTTAGTCTGAGTGTGTGGAACTGAATGTATAGTCTCTCGATTGTTTCGAGAATTCTGTTGTGTGTTTGAAGATTTTTGGATTTAATCTTACGAGATCGTTCGTTTTCCAGTTAACCTCCATCAAAGAGGGAGTGGCGAAGATGACTGGAAGAGATACAGGGGAAGTTAGAGTGGTGGTTGCACCTTATCGTATTTGTCCTCTAGGAGCTCACATTGATCACCAGGTCAGTTTCTGATTATATCGCATGTAATCACGGTTTTAATCGAGCTGTAGAGGTCTCTGATTTGTATAATTTCAAATCATATTTGGTGTCCACAGGGTGGAGTTGTATCGGCTATGACGATTAATAAAGGGATCCTTCTTGGTTTTGTTCCATCGGGCGATACTCAGGTCTGTCGAAGTTGTATATATCTTATTTGGTTGTTGTTGTTGTTAGCTATGAGAGTGATGATTATTATGTGTTTGGCCTACTTGAATCCTTACACAAATAAGCACCATTCTGTTTTTTTGGATGATTTGTGGTTAATGCAACTCTTTTACATAGCATAAGGTATCATGGCCTACAGTATGGGAGTAGATGGTGATCCTAATAATGTAGAAAGGCAGTACCGTTTCTCTATCATTTGAGCACCAATTTCCTTTTGCCTCTCACCTGAGATAGTGTTATGAAATTTGAAACTTTTGAAATGAGTGTGGTAGATTATAGATAGACAGAAGAGTAATACCTAGTTCTGAGTTGCAAAAGTTCCTTGTGTGTCTGTGTGTGGTTGACTATACCCTTGAAGTCTTTGTACTATTTATCCTCGTTCTACTAATGATGCAGGTCCAGTTACGCTCTGCACAATTTGAAGGGGATGTATGTTTCAGGTGCATGTTTTTCCATATCTGCCATCTTGTCATTAGGTTTTCTAATCTTTATGTCGAGCCTCAGCCAATGCATAAATTAGTTACTGAGCCACATATAGGGTAATGTCTGCCTAGTGGGTATAGTGGAAACCTAGTTAAACATTGCTAGGATTCCTTCGTATCTCATTTTAGTATGTAAACTATCTATCATTTATCAGACCAACCCTTTCATTTGCATAATTTTCCCTAGAATTCATTGGCAATGGAGGACCCTGTGAGGGAAACAAAAGTATCACTGTTGGATAAGTTTGCATGTATATCCTGTTCCTTTTCCATGCCTTGAATCTTTTAGCTTTTCTACTGGTATTTCTTTTCTGTTTACATTAGTGGCCATTGCTTGAAGATCTTCTATGCATAATGCATATAGCTTTTTCGATTTTGAAACTACAGAGTAGATGAAGTTCAGCACCCAGTAGGCCTACCAAATACGAATGGTGCAAATTCCCCATCTCCACCTAAGGAAAAAAGCATCTGGGGCACTTATGCCAGAGGAGCACTTTATGCGTTACAGATCAGCAAAAAGAATGTCAAACAGGTAATGGGTTTAAATCTGGGTTTCCACTTCTAGCTATAGATGAAGTTGACACATAAAGCAGTATTGGGTGTCATACCTTGATCTATTAGGCCTTGCGTTCCCCATAATACTTATTTTTTTTTTTTTTTTATCTTTGAAAGGGCATTATTGGATACATCAGTGGCTCGGATGGACTAGATAGTTCTGGGCTTAGCTCTTCAGCTGCTGTAAGTAACCACAACCTGCCAGCTTTGGTACAGTAGAAGTTTCTTCAGAAAGTCAAAATTTCACGTTCTTTACTAATAACTAAATACTTTAAGTATATTAGGAATGGTGTAACTTCTCTTTTAGGAAAATGAATCTTGTAAACTATTTTATGATCGCCAGAAATGTTACAGGTTGGTGTGGCATACCTGCTAGCTTTAGAGAATGCAAACGAATTGACTGTATCCCCAACAGAAAATATCGAATATGACAGGTAAATGTAATTTTCCCTTTAATGGAACTAAAAAGCTCATCTTTATTGTTGAGAAGTTGCCTCTCCGTAAAATCAGCCATGTGTTGCAAAATGGGTCGATTTACATGTGACTTATTGCATCTGCAGACTTATTGAGAATGGGTATCTAGGTCTGCGGAATGGAATTTTGGATCAATCAGCTATATTGCTTTCGAGTTATGGGTGTCTAACATACATGGACTGCAAGGTAAAATTTTGTTAATTTGTTGGTGATATAGTGCGCAAAAAATGCCAGAAGCCTGCTCATGTGCTAAAACCAAGACTGTTTTATAGTGGCCGTTTAAGTTCTCATAGGATGCCTGAGATATATTTTGATTGTTAAACTGAAATTCTGCCTCACAAATCAGATCATTTTCAATGCTTTCCTGAGAATTTGTTCACACGGGAAAAAGAGGGATTTAATTTTTTCACATTTGCTTCAGTTTTTATGTCTTTCGATGCTGAGTTCCTTTGGAATAAAAAAACTCCGACTGACTATAATCGATTCTAGTCTTCAATTTTTAATATAGAAACATGAATTGTGCTTGCCTATCTTTATTTTCTTCCAGAAACTGCCATCTCAGAAGAACCGTTTTAATATGCAGACTATGGACCACAAGCTCATAAAAGCTCCTGAACTAGAGAAATCGTTCAGGATATTGTTAGCATTCTCAGGCTTGAGGCAAGCATTAACCACCAACCCAGGATATAATCTGCGAGTTGCTGAGTGTCAAGAGGCTGCTAAAGTTCTTTTGACGTATGTGTAAATCTACTTAATTAACACTCTTACCTATTCACATTCTTTATACTCAAATTTCTATGGAAATGTTGCAAAGTCTTTTGCGTGTGATGCTCATTACTCTGCTTTACAACCTTCTCTTGATTTTCTTTTCTTCAGTGCATCTGGGAACAGCGAGCTGGAACCTACCTTGCGCAATGGTAAAAAACTTTTGAGTTTGGACTTTGTCGCTTATTCGTTGCATGCTAATTAGATTATCTTTGTTGCCATCTGTGTACTGTTCTACTGATTAGTTGAGCATGCGGCCTATGAAGCTCACAAGGTAAGAAAACAACATTCTTAAGCTTTTTGTAAAAGAGATTCCACCTATACCAGGTCTATAACTATATATGTAATAATCTGACTCGCTCGTGCAGCATGAGTTGAAACCGATTTTAGCTAGAAGAGCAGAGCATTATTTCTCGGAAAACATGCGGGTTATCAAAGGCAAATACTCTTGAACTATTATAGAAGTCTTGTTATGTGCTAAAATGATCCGTATAGCTCTTTCATGATGCTTTACCAGTCTTGTATGAATGTTTGTGATTCTGAAATTTCAGGACTGGAAGCCTGGTCTTCAGGCAATCTTGAAGAGTTTGGAAAGCTAATTTCAGCATCTGGCTTGAGTTCTATTGAGAATTACGAATGTGGTACGCTTCCTTACCGCCTTTGTCACCCATTCTCTCCCTCTTACATTCATCGTTTGGTTATAAATTGTGAGAGTTTTGGTGAAGGTGCGGAGCCACTGATTCAGCTATACAAGATTCTTCTGAAGGCTCCCGGTGTATATGGTGCTCGGTTCAGTGGTGCAGGTTTCAGAGGATGTTGTATTGCCTTTGTAGATGCAGAAAAAGCCGAACAAGCTGCTTCATATGTCAAGGACGAATACGAAAAGGCACAACCCGAGTTGGCCAAGAAACTGAATGGAGGAAAGCCTGTTCTGATCTGTGAAGCAGGTGACGCTGCTCGTGTTCTCTGATCAGACTGGAGTTTTTGTTTCAACAATAAGACACGGTTTTCTTTCCCACAGTCGTTTGATTCTATCTGAGACATTCTCTGGTCTCTCTGGTCGGAGTTTCCTAGGCATAGATTTTACAAGGTTTGTAGAAACGGAGCAATGCTTGATTCATTTCTTTACATCGTTTTTGTTACTCAAACTGCGACTACACATAATGTAAATCATCCTTTTTTCTCCTTTTGTCCTTGATGATCGAATTGAAAAAGAATCTATACCAATTTCGGACTAAATAGTACAATTGCAAACTTTGGGGGTGAACCTCAAACGTTCTCCAATTAATAGGTACGATTGAATTAAATCAGGGCTTGCATCGGTACGTGCTCGGATGATAATCTGAAAGTTACATTTACCCCCCCCCCCCCCCCCCAACATAATTAAAATTGAATTTGAAGACACTTAACTACGATTGTATTTGAAATAAAAATATATGGTTGATCACAAAATTGAGATAAAATTGTGTTCGGACACAAAAACTCTTGAACTTGGCGCCTGAGAAAAATTCTCCGGTCTCACTAGGGTTTTAGCTTTAATTTCTGTCTCTTCTTCTTAAACCCTTTACTGGGTAATGTCTCCATTTTCCCACTCCACTGTTTCAATCCCAAGCCCTAACTCCCTCATGTCGCTCTCCTCCACTCTCCGGCTCTCCTCCTCCCTCCTCCGTCGCTCTCTTACCCACTCACGCAATTTCCGATTTCCCCTCACCGACCCATTATGCCGTCTCAGCCGTAGCGAACCCTCCGCCGCGAGGTTCTTCTGTACTCGTCCTCCACACTCCGGAGCTAATAATGGCGGTTTGGTTGGTTCTGGAGATGATGGTAATGGCGGTAATCGAATTGTGCCGTTTGAGCTTCATAGGGAAGCTACAGAGTCGTATATGTCTTATGCTCTCTCCGTTTTGCTTGGGCGTGCTTTGCCTGATGTTAGAGATGGTTTGAAACCAGTACACCGGAGGATTCTGTGAGTACTTGCTCAGCTAATAGCTTATGAGATTTTAGTTTTGGTTCTGAAGTTTGATTGTGTTTTGTTCCAGCTTTGCTATGCATGAATTGGGGATGTCTTCTAAGAAACCATACAAGAAATGTGCTAGAGTTGTTGGAGAGGTTAACTGATTTTTTTCTTCTGAAATGTGTTCTGCTTAAAATGCAGTTGAAGATTCTTGTTCTGAGGTTGAGTTCTTTACTTTCAGGTTCTTGGTAAGTTTCATCCGCATGGAGATACTGCTGTTTATGATGCACTTGTTAGGATGGCTCAGGTATATATGGAACTATGAATGTGTGAATCCATGGAATGTAGTCAAGTCTTGTAACTTCTTTTGTTGACGCATTCAGTTTGACATTTTGTTGTTTGCAGAATTTCTCCTTGAGAAGCCCACTTATCCAAGGCCATGGAAATTTTGGCTCTATAGATGCAGATCCTGCTGCGGCTATGCGTTACACTGAATGCAGACTTGATGTGAGTGCCTTTCGACTTGATTTTCTTTATCCAGTCATTTTTGTTTTATTTGGTTGAGTTTTGCCTTGTCCGTGAATTATGTAGTGTTTCTCTCCCTGTCATCCTTTTGTATTGCCGTGAAATGGATATGGTTTATTGGTTTAGTGTACTCAGCTGATGTTCTTTATGTTTCTCTACAGCCACTGGCGGAGGCAGTTCTGTTGGCTGATCTTGACCAAGATACGGTAACCGCACCCGCACATAGCTTTACTGATGCTTTACCATATTGTCTCTTACCCTCTTTTGTTTCTATTATTTCTTAGGTTGATTTTGTGGCCAACTTTGACAATTCGCAAAAGGAACCAGCTGTGTTGCCTGCTCGTCTACCTGCCCTATTACTGAATGGAGCTTCCGGGATTGCGGTAAAGAATCTAACAAACCTTAAATCTGACTTTCTTACTTATGTTATTCTAAGTCTCTCTAATTGTGAATAGTTTTCTTGATTTAGGTTGGGATGGCAACAAACATTCCTCCTCATAATCTTGGGGAGTTGGTAGATGTGCTTTGCGCCTTAATCCATAATCCAGAAGCAACGGTAGCCAAGCTTTCTCTACCCCTCTGTACTTTACTTCTTTTTAACTGGAATATTGTCTCTATTTTATACGTAGTCAACTCATAAAATGTTTATCCAATTTGTTTTTCATCTGCGTAGCTGCAAGAACTTCTGGAACACATGCCTGCACCTGACTTTCCAACTGGGGGAGTAATAATGGGAAACCTTGGGTAATTCTGTACTTTCCAGTTTCTCGCCAGAGAAATCATATATATTTTGAATTTGCTAAGTTCTTTTTTGAGGCAATTACTTATTTTAGTAAATTCTCTTTTATGATCATGCGGTTCTCTTATAGGATCATATAGAAGGACACAGTATCCATTTTCTAAAGTTTGAAAGAAACTAGTTGTGGAAATGAGGATTCATTTTCGTTCTGATAGCAGATATTTGATTCCAACAAATTACAGAAGCTGTACTTATGTCGTAAAACCAAAGTACCTACAAAATTTGTTAAAAAGGAAGATCCAGTAAATAATTATCCTTTATGCGTCTGTTTCATACAGTTTTAGAAGCATCACGCATATCTGATGGATGAGTATTTTTATGCTTGCATGTGTATTACTTTTCGACATACAAAATTTACTCTCGAGTTTGTGGGATACCTTTATAGAAAAAGATAAAGTTTGCATGCATTATGTGATTTCATTCTGCTTCTACCTTATACTTCTCTAATGTGTTTGTTCACTTTAAAGGGTCTTAGATGCTTACCGAACTGGCAAAGGGCGTGTCGTAGTTAGAGGAAAAGCTGAAGTTGAATTGCTGGATTCAAAGACAAAGCGCAATGCAATTATCATCTCAGAGGTGATTGACTTGATTTTACAGATTAATATACTGATTTCCAAAGAGTTTCATAATGACAAAAAGCAGGTGGTGTAACATTGTTAGTGAAATTTGTTGCAGATTCCTTACCAGACAAACAAAGCTACGCTTGTTCAGAAGATTGCCGAACTTGTTGAAAATAAGGTACTCAGTGATGTCTGATCGAAAATGACTGTAAATTGTGTGTATTTTTTATGAGACATGTTATAATGAAGAGGAAGCAAACTAAACTTGTGACGTCTTATGTTTATTCTGCTTCACTCACCAATATGTATGTATTCTTTTCATGTGCTTATTACACTTCAAGTAGTCCTTCAGCTTTAATCTAGCAGATATAAATCCCAAAGATAAATTAGGTTGATGCGTGCAAAGTTTCTTTTCATAACCATTGATGTTTGGTATTTGTTCATTTCAGACGCTAGAGGGCATAAGTGACATACGTGACGAAAGTGATCGCAGTGGAATGCGTGTGGTTATTGAGGTATTACACTGTTTTCCCTGTGCTTAAGCTGCTTTAAGATTTCATAGTGGAAGGTGATAGTTTTGAGAGAATATATAAATCTTTTCTCTATAGCTCAAACGAGGAGGGGACCCTGCACTTGTGCTTAATAATCTTTACCGTCATACTGCCCTGCAATCAAGCTTTAGCTGCAACATGGTGGGGTGAGTTGCATTAAAGTACCATTTATAGAAGGAGCCACGCTTGTTATCTAGAGAGACTCTTGCAGTTTCTGTATAAAAACTACAAAAATAGGGCTTGCACAGGCCGACAGGCTCGTTTTAAAGTCCCGAATGAGTATGGAAAGCTTGTAGATATTGTAGTGAACATTATCCAAAGTACGTTGTATTGATCATTACTTGCATTAAATGTGTTTTTTCAGTATCTCTTGTGGTGAGCCCAAGCTAATGGGTCTAAAAGAACTACTTCAGGTAAATAGTTGTCTATGGTGACTATTTGTATGTTTGAGTAAAGTTTACTGAAAATTGATCTGTCGAATATATATTATCATGGACTAAGCTAATGTCCAAGAAGATAGAGTTTGAGGAGTAACAGAAAAGTTGACGTCAGGAATAGGATGTCTAATCCTGTGCTACTAGTGTCACATTGGAGTATATATTTTCTGTTCACTTTTTGTTCTTGCTTGCTTGTAGGAATTTATAAATTTCAGATGTTCTGTTGTCGAAAGGCGTGCAAGGTTCAAGCTTTCACGTGCACAACAAAGAAAGCATATTATTGAGGTGTGTTTTGAAATAGATAACTTTCTTAATTTATGTTACATATCTTGAAGTTTCCTATCCAATTTTGATGCATGAAGACCACAATCTCACTATGTAAAGCTGTTTTGACCTAACTTTTCCTTCTAATTTCTGCACTGTAGGGTATTGTGATTGGGCTTAACAATGTGGATGATGTTATCAAGATCATCAGAAAAGCCCCAACTGATTCCTCTGCCTCTGCTGGTCTACAGAATGGTGAGCTTTATTTTACATTGACAGTTTGCTGTATTCGGAATCTAGAACTGCATGTGTTACATATAGCTTGATGTGTGAAGAAAGTTTTAGAATTTGATGGGAGATTGTGAAATGAAACGAAGCACTGAGAAAAGTATATTAGAGCCAATTTCACAAATGGACTGATTGGCATTGTATAGGATCCACATTTTCAAAAGAATACATCTTGTGTAATCTCGTCCATCATTAGATGTGAATAACATAATATCTTTCTCGTCCTTTTTTCTGGAAGTACTTGTTGTTTAATCAAGTTTCATTTCTATACAGAGTATGGTCTTTCTGAGAAGCAGGCTGAGGCTTTACTGGAGATAAGTCTTAAAAGACTAGTTTCTCTTGAGGTGGTGCTTTTTATCCTCTTTTGGTTGTTTAAATTCATATTCGAAAGTTAACCCTGTAAGCTTAAGAATGTTCAAAGTAATTTTTTTCTTCATATCTATGCAGGTTAAAAAATATAATGATGAGAGCAAATCATTAACGGAACAAATTGCAAAGTTGGAACAGCTGCTATCAAGCAGAACAAACATTCTGAAGGTGACATACTAATGGTTTAGTTACCTATTCCTTTGCTCTTGGTTGTTAAAAGAATCTTGTGCTATTCTGGGCCAATGTTAAGTAGATTGCTGATGCATGATGATTGTGTTGTGCACTAAAATATAGTTTTTTGCTTTGTTTACTTCAACATCATGTTACTTATTACTTCTCTTGCCTTTGCTGTGCTCTGATATTTTCTTTAGGTGATTGAACAAGAAGCAATAGAGCTGAAGGACAGATTCACAAGTCCCAGGCGTTCGATGCTCGAAGATTCTGACAGTGGTGATCTGGATGATATTGATGTTATTCCAAATGAAGAGATGCTAATGGTATGTTGCATATTTAAACCTAGACGATTTCTCAATATGTTTGTTTTGTAACTTGTGCTTTCTGGTTGATTTTAGGCAATCAGCGAAAAGGGCTATGTGAAAAGGATGAAACCCGATACATTCAGTCTTCAGAATCGTGGAACCGTGGGAAAATCTGTTGGGAAACTGAGAGTTGATGATGCAATGTCTGACTGTCTTGTTTGTAATGCACATGACCATGTCCTCTTCTTCAGGTATATTTAACGAGAACTGCCTTTGATTATGCCATACACATTGACTTGGATTCTCTGCCGTGTAATTAAATGCTTATACTTATTCTACATTCAGTGACCGTGGTATAGTATACTCAACTCGTGCGTATAAAATTCCACAGTGCTCCCGCAGTGCAGCTGGGACACCGTTGGTTCAGGTAATTCGCCTATATATCTGCTACATGGAAGAAGTATTACAGTTTTCTGATAGGCTAATATTCTTCTTTATTCATGTGACTTGTGGAAGCAGATACTGTCCATGTCAGAAGGTGAAAAAGTAACCTCCATTGTTCCTGTTAGCGAGTTTGCTGAAGACCGCTATCTCCTGATGCTTACAGTCAAGGGCTGCATCAAGAAAGTTTCTTTGAAACTATTTTCAGGAATACGCTCCACTGGAATCATAGCTATCCAATTGGTTTGTCCCTTCTCTTTCTAGTCAAATTCGGGTACACTTCACGAAGGTTATTCTAATACAATTATTTGTCTCCAGAATTCTGGTGATGAACTGAAATGGGTCCGTTGTTGCTCCAAAGATGATCTTGTGGCCATGGCATCCCAAAACGGACAGGTTGTCCTTAGTACGTGTGATGGTGTAAGTTGTAGTTCTTGATTCTTATTTCGAGTAAACCTTTCGTCACCCAGAGTAAGCTCTAATGGCTTTTGTTTATTAGATTCGAACGCTGAGCAGAAATACAAAAGGAGTGACTGCCATGAGACTCAGGAATGAGGATAAGATGGCAAGTATGGACATAATTCCTGCACCTCTGCATAAAGATACGGAAGAGGAGTCAGATACAGAAGAGGAGCCAGAAGACACTTCTAGTGTGTATGTGATTCTTAAGTTATAGCTGCTGGTGTTTGATTTAAAGTCTCTGTGCACACCACTTAATCTTATATTGTCTTCTCACTTTCATAACACAGGGAGAGCGGAAAACAATCCAGTGGTCCATGGCTATTGTTTGTGTGTGAGAATGGCCATGGAAAGCGTGTTCCTCTGAGTAGCTTTCGGCTTTCGCGTTTGAACAGAGTTGGTGTAATTGGATCTAAGGTATGCTCTGGATTATCACTATCTCTTTTTTTGAAGTTTGTTTGTTCATTGTTTTTTCATCTTAATGTCTCAGTTTAAGGAGGATGATCGTTTAGCTGCTGTTTTTGTGGTTGGTTACTCCTTGGCTGGTAATTAACTCTTCAACAAATAGGGATCTCACATTTTCTGTAATTGCTCTTTCAATAATCGTTTTACTAATGGATTTTCTTGCAGAGGATGGAGAAAGTGATGAACAAGTTGTTCTTGTGAGTCAAAGCGGAACAGTGAACCGGATCAAAGTCAGGGATATCTCAATCCAATCTCGCCTTACAAAGTACTGTTTATTCCTTCCTCTTTTTGACAGTCTTTCCAAGTTTGCAATTGACTTGTTTTTTTATATGTTTATCTCATTCAAATTTCTCAGGGGTGTGAGACTTATGCGACTAGATGGTGGGAAAATTCAATCCGCGTCTCTAATCTCAGCAGCAGTGGATGAAGAAGAAGCCGATGAAATACCGAGTCCTGAAGCTGCTAGCTTGTAAATTTTATCATCCCAGGTCAATCTCTTTGTGTGACAATGATCAGGGCAGTACAGAAATTTAGTGGCTATGCCTTGAGCCCCTCTCTTCCTCTTTTTGTTATCTGATGTTACTATGAGAAGAGAAAACTATGATTGAAATCGGTTACTAACGCTAGCCTACTGGTATTTATTTTGGTTTAGCCCAAAATTGTCCCAACAAAAAGATGATTGCTGTAAAAGTTGAAACATATTATTCTTCTTTTGAACATAAAATCTAATTTAACCTGTAACTTAGTTTCGTTTTGTTTTTAACCAAATCAGTTGATGAACAATTTTACAAGTGGTACAAAGGCATAAGCTCCAAACACCATAATTACAAGTGCAGCTACTCCAACGTTTACCAAAGATTTGTCATATTTCTGACTCTCTTCTTCATTTGTTCTTCCCGCTCCCACTGCAAGAGGATCCATGTTGGCCTTCCTCTGTTCTTGGGGTAATAATAGGCCCCTTTCTGATTCTAAACTCTTGTCAACCATCTTCATCTGATCTTCACCTCTTCTGGCAAATTCTGCCTTTGTAGTATCATCTGAATCTACCTTTTCTGATTCCACAACTTCCTTCACATGTCTTGTTTCTTTGACTAAACCGGCTTCTTCTAGCTTCTTTTCCTTCTCTTCATTACTTACCTTGCCTTCAACCATCTTTTCATCATTATTGCTTTTCCCATTACCATTAACATCCCGCACTATTCTTTCACCTCTCTCTTTGGTTTTTAGCTCAGGCTTTCCTCGGTTTGTTGCAGCTGTTTCCTTCTCAGTTCTCTTTGCCTCATCCTCAACAACAGGTGTCGCATATTTCTGAGTTTTCTTTTGTCCCAAACCAATCTTTGCTTCTTCTCTCAGCGTCTGACCTATTCCCCCATCTCCCTTTCCTGCTTTAGCATGTACCTTGGGATCCAAGCGACCATCAGTCTCCTTAACCTTCTGTCCAGTCTTCTCCTGCCGCCCTATATCCGTTCGCTTAATTACTTCATCTTCTTTTGCACGTACTTTGGGATTCAAGCTACCGCTAATGTTCGGTGTACTTCTCCCCTTTTCCTCCTCCAGTTTCTGTACAGACTTGTGCGGACCCATTTTAGCATCCTCCTTTCTCTCAATCACCCTCTCTTCTTTCACACGTTCCTTACGCCCTAAACTAGGGCTTGCTTCCCCCTCTTTCATCTTCTGTTCAAACTTCTCTTGACTCCTGCCCGTTGGCACCGTTCGCTTACCCTCAAGCACTGATTTATACGTTTTTGGTTCTTGTTCATTCCCCATTGGTGGAGAAGCTTTCTCTTGACTTGTCCCCACTTGTTGTTTCTCCTGATTAGGCTTCTGTACATTCTTCCCCTGATCCTGTTTCTCACCTTCGACAACCTTGGGAAACTCGATAGACAAGAGTCCATGTGAGAAGGAGGTAACTAATTTGCTCATATCACACGATTCAGGGACACGGTAAGTTTCACTGAACCGAGCTTTAGTATAAGAAGAGAGCCGTCTCTCGCCTTGAATCTGGATACTTCGAGTCCTCTCATCCTTATTTATTTTTATCTGATCAATATAAAACCCTGTTGATTCCACACAGTAAACGATAAATACTTAAACTTTGTACACCTTATAAAGATTAATCTTCAAGAAGTAAAGAAAAAAATGAGAGAGAACAGAGAAGAGAAAAAGACCGGGAAGATTAACATAGAGGAAAACGGAAGATTCAGTGTTACTCCATTGAGCTCTCGGCTTAAAACTGTTCACCGTTGGAGCCAACGGTGGCGGATGACCACCACCGCCTGGTCTCGGCCTCCTGAACATCGCCGCCATAAATGTATATCACTAAATCAAGAACAAGAGATTAATTACTCAAAATGTTATGAAACAGATAAAAAATTAATTAAGGTGTTTGAAATTAAGCATAGTATCTATATGTGTATATAAGAGAATAGTTACGGGTGAAATAGGAGATTTTAAGATCAAGGTTTGGGTTTAGGATTGCTTTAGGGTATTGACTTTGTTTGTTTTCTTTTTCCTAAGGTCTCATTTCATATCATTATACAAACTGTTTCTTGTGTTACAAGGAAAGCATAACACGAAGTTATTTGTTTTCTTTATCAGTCAAGTAGGAGGTAAGCTTACGTGGCATTCAACACGTGAAGTTTAGATTCTCTAGACATAACCATACCGTTCATTACATACTCCATCACTTCACCGGATAACTCTCTCCGTCGTCTTCCGCCGCAAATTTCTTGTCTCCATGGCCGGAGTTAATCTACAGCTCCGTCACGCGTACTCAATCGCTCAATTCGTTCCGACTATTTCTTCTTCTCATCCTCCTCCCCAGCGAGTACGGTTTGGAGTTTCACCGTCTCGTGTTCTAATCTCTAATCTCGGGACTAATTCCATCGCCGCCGCATCATCCTTACGAACTAGTCGCCGTTCAGATACTATTGCCGCTTCTTCGGCCGTCGATTCTCCTCCGTCGTCAGATTCGTTGGTGGAAGATCGGGATGATACGGGAAGGACCCCTTTGCTCGAAGTTAGGGATTTGAGAGCTGTGATTACTGAATCAAGGCAGGAGATACTAAAAGGCGTCAATTTGGTTGTCTATGAAGGAGAGGTGCGTATCGATTAGTGAACTTTTGTCCATTGATTTGAAATTGGAATTGTGAAATTGAGTCCTTTAGATATTGACCTTGTGAAATTCAATGTTTTTGGTTGATTTTATGCAAAGAGAGTATCAATTTACGAAACGAGCTTGAGAAATTTCAGTCTGTGTGAATGAAAAATTGTGAAATATGGCTTGTTTGTTCGATTCTCAATTCCTCATAGGGTGTTGTCTCGTGGTTGCTAATAAAATCATAGGTTCACGCAGTGATGGGGAAAAATGGTTCAGGGAAGAGCACATTTTCCAAGGTGAGCATTTCGACTCCGTAGTATTGTTTTCTTCCTGTTTGTTATCTCAGTGGGCATTATTCTGTGTAGGTTCTTGTTGGTCATCCTGATTATGAAGTGACAGGAGGAAGTATTATGTTTAAAGGGGAGAATCTTCTTGATATGGAACCGGAAGAAAGATCTCTTGCCGGTCTCTTCATGAGTTTCCAGTCCCCGGTTGAGATCCCTGGTGTTAGCAATATGGATTTCTTGAATATGGCATTCAATGCTCGGAAAAGAAAGCTCGGTCAGCCAGAGCTTGATCCAATCCAGGTGGGTTGCTGAACTTTTATATAGGATATGCTAATTTAGAGGGTTTTGATGTAGTTTGCATTTTTTCTTACATTTGTTGAGTGCCTCTGTGTCATTTGGTCCCGTTGCAGTACCGTCAATTGTATAGCTTCTGTCTTATTTCTTACTGTGATTCATGCAGTTCTACAGCCACTTAGTATCAAAACTCGAAGTCGTGAATATGAAGACCGATTTTCTCAACAGAAATGTCAATGAGGGATTTAGTGGTGGTGAAAGGAAACGCAACGAGATTCTACAGTTAGCGGTATTTCTCCAGTTCCCTTTGTTTATCAGTTGCCACAAACACTATATGATAGGAAACCAATATAGTAACAGAGGGTAGTTGGAATACTGTGCTTGTTCCATATTTTTGAAGATAAATGTTTAGGATATTTGGGTGACTATATACAGGTTGTTTATAAAGAGACAGGGGGAAATCGCTAGAGGTGTAAGGATCTGTTATCAGTATTTGACTGCAGTGTTAGCTGAAAAGATATGGCTAATTAATGTGTCTCAAGGACTCTGTTATAAAAAGTTGGCATCTAAGTTTTTTGATCGAAAAGTTCGCATTCCATTATCTCGTTAGATTTCCTTGTAATTGAAATATCTGTAAGCAATAAAGAGTTTATCGTATCTAGAGCTTATATTCTGTTTTAACATGCTTCAACATGAGATGGTTGGACCACTTAATCTTAAGGCTCTAAATATGATGAGGCTATCAAGAAGTGGACATTTATGTGTCCTATTCTTTGATCAATTTACGGAGACAGGTCATGCTATGTTTTGTAATGGTCTCCCTGTCTATGCAGGTCCTAGGAGCAGAGTTGGCTATACTGGATGAGATTGATTCAGGGTTGGACGTTGATGCTCTTCAAGATGTGGCAAAGGCGGTGAACGGGCTTTTGACACCAAAAAACTCTGTTCTGATGATAACCCATTATCAGCGCCTACTAGACTACATCAAACCAACTCTTATCCACATCATGGTGAAACCAACCTGGCCTTTGGTCTCTCAGGCCATAACTCAAGAATTTATTCGGATTTTTGTATTGGTTGTTCATGTATGTTGTTCGGTTTCAGGAGAATGGAAGAATCATTAAAACCGGAGACAAATCTTTGGCCAAATTACTAGAAAAGGAAGGCTACAAAGCGATCTCCGGGTAATTATCAAGAACCCGTCTTCCGTCTTTGAGAGAGAGCAGAGTGTTATTTATGGGGCCAAAGACAATAGAGCTAAAGATGATGATTGGAAAATCAAACTAGGCTCTACCAATCTTTGACCGGTAGGTTTTTTGGCTTTCATTGGTTCCCAACTTGGTTTCTTTGTTCGTCTCTTTTGGGAACAGTCTTGTATACTTTATTTTGTAACTAACAACTACAAAATTTCAGTTAAGAACCCATTTCTAGTTATCTTATTTAACATAGAGTTTCGATGGATCAAATCAATTGGATGTACTCATTGAGAAATTTCCAGGAATTTGACAAAATAATGTTTGTTTGATTATTCTATCGCCTGTTGCTGCTGGGATATTATTACAAAACATATTTATTTAAGACAATGAATGCGCAAAAATCGCTGATGATGATTAAACCCAAACGCGTTTTTCAAACTCGTTCAATCAATCATCATCTCCTTCGTCTTCTTCTTCAATCTTCTCCACAATTGACTTATTAAACCAAATCATACGATAAGATTACGAGTTTATGCAAATGTAGTGTCCATTAAGCCACACCTTAAATTTCCCTCGCTTATCCTCGACCAAACCAGAAAAACATTTTCATTTCAATTCCAGATCTCTTTGTTTTCAGATTATTTTCGTTTCCTGGATTCATTGCATCATTCTCTGTTCTGGGCTCGGCTCAAATTTCGATTTTGACATCACCCTTCTGAAAGTTTTGAACTTTTGTTGTGGGTGTATGTGTTTTGCCTTTTGATTGTTGTTGTGGAAGACTCGTTCATCGACCCGAGTAGGGTTTTTGTTTTGTTCGTCTGTCTGTATACGGAGTTTTAATCATTGCCTGATCCGGAGTGATCATTTTTGTATGTTATCCTATTGTTCTTGGAGAAGAGAACGAAGTCTTAGGTAATGAGGGATTTGACTTTCACTCATAGTGTCTCTGATCATTAGGAATGAGATCGGATCATACTGAGATCAGTTTTCTGATCAGATCCTGATGTGGGAAGCTTGAATGCGATTCTGTAGAAGTGTGTTATTTAGGATTTTTATAAGTAGAGAGATTATTTGATTGATGGGGAATGCTTGCGTAGGACCAAACATTACTGGAAATGGTTTCTTACAAACTATTTCTGCTGCAATGTGGCGGCCACGGATCGGAGCTGAACAGCAAGCTTCTTCCCATGGTAAGGGGGAAGTATCCAAAGAAGCACCTTCAGGTACTTCAGGACTACTACCTGATCAAGTTCAGAATAAACCCCCTGAGCCAGTCACAATGCCAAACCCACGAACCGAGCCTGATACCAAATCGAAATCCAGTACAGAGATCCAACCTGTAGAACGCAAGCAGGAGGTTCTTGTGCAGCCGGAGACTACAAAACCAGAAACAAAGTCTGAAGCCAAGCCACAGACAACAGTACCAGAAATAAAGTCTGAATCCAAGCCGGAGACAACAAATGTAGAAACCAAGACTGAATCCAAGCCGCAGACAACAGAACCAGAAATAAAGTCTGAATCCAAGCCGGAGACAACAAGTCTAGAATCGAAGACTGAGTCCAAGCCAGAGACAACAGAACCAGAAACAAAGTTTGAATCCAAGCCGGAGGCGAAGCCTAAACATTTGAGGAAAGTATCCAGTGCAGGGCTTAGGACTGAGTCAGTGTTGCAGAGGAAAACTGAAAACTTTAAAGAGTTCTATTCATTGGGAAGGAAACTTGGACAAGGGCAGTTTGGGACAACTTTCTTATGCCTGGAGAAAGGTACAGGGAACGAGTATGCATGCAAGTCGATTTCCAAGAGGAAACTTTTGACGGATGAGGATGTTGAAGACGTGAGAAGAGAGATTCAGATAATGCATCACTTGGCTGGTCATCCAAATGTTATATCCATTAAAGGAGCTTACGAAGATGTTGTTGCAGTACACCTTGTAATGGAGTTGTGTTCGGGTGGTGAGCTTTTTGATAGGATTATCCAACGTGGACATTACACTGAGAGGAAAGCAGCTGAGCTCGCGAGAACCATTGTTGGGGTTTTAGAGACTTGTCACTCTCTTGGTGTTATGCATCGAGATCTTAAGCCCGAAAATTTTCTATTTGTTAGTAAGGAAGAAGATTCCCTCTTAAAGACAATTGACTTTGGACTCTCAATGTTCTTTAAGCCAGGTTTGCATTTACAGTCACTTGTCTTTGATAGTTCGTGAACAACATCTATATTTGATTTTGGAATTCAATTCTCTCCTCTTTTGCAGATGAGGTTTTTACAGATGTTGTTGGGAGTCCATACTATGTAGCTCCAGAAGTTCTTAGAAAGCGTTATGGTCCTGAATCAGATGTTTGGAGTGCTGGTGTGATTGTTTACATTTTATTAAGCGGAGTTCCTCCTTTCTGGGCTGGTAAGAGAGGTTTCGTTTTCTTATTAAAGCATCTCTTTGCTCATATTAGGCTCTGAATCAAGCGGTGTTTCCATGACATATACAGAAACCGAACAAGGTATTTTCGAGCAGGTCCTTCATGGAGACCTTGACTTTTCATCTGATCCATGGCCAAGCATCTCTGAAAGTGCAAAGGACTTGGTGAAGAAAATGCTTGTTAGGGACCCCAAGCGAAGACTAACCGCACATCAAGTATTATGTAAGTTATTAAGTCTAACCATTTTCTATGGAGAATAAAACTTAATGGTGTGCTATCTTTCCTGGTATACCTTCTCACAAACAAATGTGATTTTAGTTTTCAATTACATCGCCATATAGAGATTTCCTTGTTCTTCTTCTCAAGACTCATTGCTTCTGATCAGGTCATCCATGGGTACAGATTGATGGTGTAGCTCCAGATAAACCTCTGGACTCTGCTGTTCTGAGTCGTATGAAGCAATTTTCTGCCATGAACAAGTTCAAGAAAATGGCTCTTAGAGTAAGCTGTCTTTTGAATGCTAAATAAGACCCAAAGAAAGAGACAACTGAGAAATTAGAATAAGTTTTTCTTCTTATTTTTCAACTTGTTCTAGGTCATAGCTGAGAGCTTATCTGAAGAAGAAATAGCCGGTTTGAAAGAAATGTTCAAGATGATTGACGCTGACAATAGTGGTCAGATAACTTTCGATGAACTGAAAGCAGGACTAAAGCGGGTTGGTGCCAATCTCAAAGAGTCAGAAATTCTTGATCTCATGCAAGCAGTGAGTTTTTATTTCAAGAATACAGTTAGACTTGTCTCAACTCTCCACAAATCTCTCAATTCATAACAAATCTGTTCTTTCGCTTGTTTCCTTTACAAACTTGAATCTTTCAAACTTGCCCGGTAATAGTTCCATCTTTTGCTTGGATTTTGCAATAATCTTGTATGTCTGTCTCGTCTAATTCAGGCTGATGTGGACAACAGCGGAACGATAGACTACAAAGAGTTCATAGCCGCAACATTGCATCTTAACAAAATAGAGAGAGAGGACCATTTGTTTGCTGCCTTCTCCTACTTTGACAAGGATAATAGCGGATTTATCACCCCTGACGAGCTTCAACAAGCTTGTGAGGAGTTTGGTGTCGAAGATGCCCGCATTGAAGAAATGATGCGCGATGTTGATCAAGACAAGGTAAAAGCTCCATTTTACACCTTCTCATCACATCCTAAACTGCGTTATATTCTCGACAATGATGAGCTGATAAATGCATTATAAAATTCGAGCGTGGGGAATCCACATTCAGAAGATTGATTAAAACATCTAATCATTGTAACAGGACGGGAGAATAGACTACAACGAGTTTGTGGCAATGATGCAGAAAGGGAGCATCATGACAGGACCTGTGAAGATGGGGTTAGATAAGAGCATTAGCATTTCTCTGAAACATTAGTTTTCAGATGACAAACTCAAAAATCAAGAAGAGCTTCGTCTACATATATGAATATTGATGATCATCATTGTGTTTTTCTCAATGATTTTGGATGAGATTTTGTTATTAGACTGGTTTAGGCAAATCTTTTTGTACTGTGTGCTTTTATGCATATACACATAGCTTTTTTGTCTGTAACTTGTGGCCCCTGTGAGTGACGAAGAGAGGAGAAGTCTACTATAATCCATGTGTTATAAAGACGCCTCTTAATTCAGCCACATTGTCAAGATTTTGTTCCATCGATATAAGATTCAAGATATAAGACCTCACTTAATGATTCAGGTTTTGATTTATCTCTCTGCATTTTTCCATGTTGCAGGTTTTACAAAAATGATGAGAAACACCTTACTCATACACAAAATTAATCTAGACAATCTTTCACCAAGATGAGGCTATGATCAAATCCAGCAACTGCTTGAAGAACACAACCTTCAACATCCTCCAGCAACATTGGTTCAGGCTCATCGATCGAGCTTCCTAAACCGAGCCTACCATTCTTTCCACAACCCCAAACCCAAGCTTCTCCTTTCTCTGTTACACACAAGGAATGCACACGCCCTGCTGATACTGAAGCTGGACTCTCCCCATCCAAACCCTCCACTTCTCTTGGCAGGTCTTCCGGTTTCCCCCTACCAAGCTGCTTACTCCGGTTCCAACCCCATGATGAAACAATCCTCGTGTTGGAATCTCCTGACTCAATTTTGCAGATAGCTAGAGAATGACCAAGACCAGCTGCTATAGAGATCGGAGATCCGGTAATATCCACAGGTGACATTCCTAGGTCTTGTTTGCAACTACGCCCCAACTGACCATACACATTACTCCCAGAGCTCAAAAGAGTGCCATCTTCACAGAGGACTAAGGAGTGATCCGACCCGCACGCAATATCCACTACCTTCACATCACGTAACTCTTCCACCAGACAAGGCTTCCAAGCTATAGGCATGTCTTTCTCCTTTTCCATCGCTTCCGCAACCTTCTTTCCAGCTGCCTCCTCAGGATTCAAATTATCACCATACCCACTGCCATTAGTAACTGCATCCAGCGGAGATGGCTCAAGCGGAATTCCGACATTGCCTACTCGTCCATCAGCTACATAACCCCATCCAAAAACTCTACCATCCACAGTAAGTGCAAGTGCATGTCCCCAACCTAACGACACCTATCAAAACCAAATCAACATTCCCATTCAAAGCATGCCTTTTAAAGAATCCAAGGGTCATTAATTCATCCAAACCTTAACAATGTGTTCTTCACCTAAACTTTCAACTCTTGAAGGTACCAAAGCTTCAATACCACCATTTCCAAGACCAAGCTGTCCTCTTTTCGATTTCCCCCAGACCCACAAAGACCCATCACCACCAATCGCAGTCGAAACCACACCAGACGCAAATGCTGCTCTGACACTCACATTCTCTAAACCTCCCACTCTCTTCGGCTCACTCCTCGTTTCTCTCGAAGCAATTCGACCGAGCTGTCCTTCCTCATTACGACCCCAAGCCCAAATCTCACCACCAGACGTAACCGCAAGAGAATGGTAGTGACCAGCAGAGATAAAGGATACATCAGAAGGTAAACTACAAACGAGTGTAGGCTCGTAAGCATCATTTCCCATTCCTGGAATCGACGATGATACCCCCAACGCTCCATGGTTTCCGTCACCGAAGCTCAGTACCTTGCTCGAAAACCTTCGCGATTGACCATTATCTCTAAACAAACACGACCCGGAAATAGAAACTTTCCCGATTCGTAACTTTGCGATCGACCATAATCTCACCATTGAAGAGATAGAGAGCCAAAGGAAGGAGACAAGAAATATATTTTCTTTTGTACTTTTATGATAAAACAGATATTTTAAGTCGTTGTGGGGCCGATTATGTTTTATGAAAGCCCAGCCCACTATGTATCACCGTTTCAGCAGGATCTATTAGTGTGACGGTAGTATTACCAAACCTGAATCTTAAACCATTGGTTTGATTTCATCTTACGGCTATTAATACCGCTGTCTTGGTTCTTTACGTAACCGACGTTACCTGTAGTTCTGCTTTGCAGAAAGACGAATATACCCTTTATAAGGTGCGTTGCTTTGCGCTCCTCTCGTTTTTTTAATTTTATTTTTGGTTACCCTAAGTTTTTTCTTTTTCTTTTTGCTTCTTGCTTCTGTTCTCGATTTCGGTGCCACAGATTAGAGAAAAAACCCTAA